>ML368062.1:0-18476 GCA_005239505.1 Nicotiana paniculata
CTAGTCGTGCATGTATTATCACCATCTATGGTCCAGGCCGGACACCTTGGTATGGAGCCGGTATCAGATCGCATGATATCGTTATGGGACATCAAATACGACACAAGTAACCATAACCAACTCTTCGAAATGATCAAATTGCATTTTTTGGTATTTTATGGTAATTAAACTTGAATTCGGCTAGCCGTGCTTGTAATATCGCCTGCCATGGTCCAGGCCTGACGCCTTGGTACGGAGCTGGTACCGGATCGCATGATATTTGTCTGGGACCTCAAATATGACCCAAGGACCCATAACCAATGCTTCGAAATGATCAACTTACATTTTATGGAAATTAAACTGGAATTCGGCCAGTCGTGCCTGTATTATCGCCATCCACGGTCTAGGTCGGACACCTTGGTATGGAGTCGAGACCGGATCGCATATTTGTTCGGGACAACAAATACGACCCAAGTAACCATAACCAATTCTTTGAAGTGATCAAGTTACATTTTTTTGGCATTTTATGGCAATTAAACTGGAATTCCGCTAGTCGTGCTTGTAATATCGCCTTCCATGGTCCAGGCTGGACGCCTAGGTACGAAGCTGGTACCAGATCTCATGGTATTTCTCCGGGACATCAAATACAACCCAAGAAACCATAACCAATGCTTCGAAATGATCAAGTTACATTTTTTTGGCAATTTATGGCTATTAAACTGGAACTCCGTCAGTCGTGCCTCTATCATCGCCTGCCATGGTCCAGGACGGACGCCTTGGTACAGAGCCGGTACCGGATCGTGTGATATTTTTCTGAGACATCAAATACAACACAAGGCACCTTAACCAACGCTTCGAAATAATCAAGTTACATTTTTTGGCATTTTATGGCAATTAAACTGGAATTCCGCTAGTCGTGCATGTATTATCAACTGCCATGGTCCAGGCCGGACGCCTTGGTATGAAGCCGGTACCGGATCACATGATATTTGACCGGGACATCAAATACGAACCAAGGAACCATAACTAACGCTTCAAAATGATCAAGTTACATTTTTTGGCATTTTGTGGCAATTAAACTGGAATTCCGCCAGTCGTCTCTGTATTATCGCCAGCCATGGTCCAGGCCGGACGCCTTGGTACAGATCCGGTACCGGATAGCATGATACTTGTCCGGCAGATCAAATACGATCCAAGTAACCATAACCAACGCTTCGAAATGATCAAGTTACATTTTATGGCAATTAAACTGGAATTCCGCCAGTCGGGCCTGTATTATCACCATCCATGGTCCAGGCCGGACACCTTGGTATGGAGCCAGTACCGTATCACATGATATTTGTCCGGAACATCAAATACGACCCAAGGAACCATAACCAACTCTTCGAAATAATCAAGTTACATTTTATGGAAATTAAACTGGAATCAGCCAGTCGTGCCTGTATTATCAACATCCATGCTTCAGGTCGGACACCTTGGTATGGAGCCGGCACCGGATCGCAGGATATTTGTTCGGGAAATCAAATACGACCCAAGTAACCATAACCAACTCTTCGAAATGATCAATTTACATTTGTTTGGCATTTTATGGCAATTAAACTTGATTTCCGCTAGTCGTGCCTGTAATATCGCTTGCCATGGTCCAGGCCGGACGCAATTGGTACGGAGCTGGTACCGGATCGCATGATATTTGTCTGGGACATCAAATATGACCCAAGAAACCATAAACAACGCTTCGAAATGATCAAGTTATATTTTATGACAATGAAACTGGAATTCCGCCAGCCGTGCATGTATTATCGCCATCCATGGTCCAAACCGGACACCTTGGTATGGAGCCGGTACCGGATCACATGGTATTTGTCGGGAACATCAAATACGACCCAAGTAACCATAACCAACTCTTCGAAATGATTAAGTTACATTTGTTTGGCATTTTATCGCAATTAAACTGGAATATCGCTAGTCCTGCCTGTAGTATCTCCTGCCATGGTCCAGGCCGGACGCCTTGGTACGGAGCTGGTACTAGATCACATGATATTTGTCCGGGACATCAAATACCACCCAAGGAACCATAACCAATGCTTCGAAATGATCAAGTTATATTTTTTGGTATTTTATGGCAATTAAATTACAATTCTGCCAGTCGTGCCTGTATTATCGCCTGCCATGGTTCAGGCCGGACGCCTTGGTACGGATCCGATACCGGATCATATGATATTATTCTGGGACATCAAATACAACACAAGGAACCATGACCAACTCTTCTAAATTATCAAGTTACATTTTTTGCAATTTTATGACAATTAAACTGGAATTCTGCCAGTCGTGCCTCTATTTATCACCTCCCATGGTCCAGACCAGACGCCTTGGTACGAAGCCGGTACCGGATCGCATGATATTTGACCGGGACATTAAATATGACCCAAGGAACCAAAACCAACGCTTTGAAATGATCAAGTTAAATATTTTGGCATTTTATGGCAATTAAACTGGAATTCCGCCAGTCGTGCCTGTATTATCGCCTTCCATGGTCCAGGCCGGACGCCTTGGTACGGAGCCGGTACCGGATAGCATGATATTTGTATGGTACATCAAATACGACCCAAGTAACCATAACCAACGCTTCAAAATGAACATGTTACATTTTTTAGCATCTTATGGCAATTAAACTAGATCTCCGCAGGTCGTGCCTGTATTATCGCCTGACATGGTCCAGACCGGACGCCTTAATATGTAGTCGATACTGGATAGCATGATATTTATCCAGGTCATCAAATACGACCCAAGGAACCATAACCAACGCTTCGAAATGATCAATTTACATTGTTTTTGCATTTTATGGCAATTAAACTGAAATTCCGCCAGTCTTGCCTCTATTATCACCTGCCATGGTCCAGTCCAGACGCCTTGGTACGGAGACGGTACCGGATTGCATGATATTTCTCCAGGACATTAAATACGACCCAAGGAGCCATAACCAACGCTTGGAAATGATCAAGTTACATATTTTGGAATTTTATGGCAATTAAATTGGAATTCTGCCAAGTCGTGTCTGTATTGTCGCCTGCCATGGTCCAGGCCGGACGCCTTGGTACGTAGCCGGTACTGAATTGGATGATATTTGTCCGGTACATCAAATACGACCCGAGGAATCAGAACCAATGCTTCAAAATGATCAAGTTACATTTTTTGGAATTTTATGTCAATTAAACTGGAATTTCGCCAGTCGTGCCTGTATAATCACCTGCCATACTCCATGTCGGACGCCTTGGTACGGATTCGGTACTGGATAGCATGATATTTCTCCGGGACATAAAATACAGCACAAGGAACCATAACCAACGCTTCGAAATGATCAAGTTACATTTTTTTTGCATTTTATTGTAATTAAACTTGAATTCCGCCGCTCGTTCTTGTATTAGCGCCTGCCATAGTCCAGACTGGACGCCTTGGGACAGAGTCGGTACCAGATAGCATGATATTTGTCCGGGACATCAAATACGACCCAAGGAACCATAACCAATGCTTCGAAATGATAAATCTAAATCTTTTGTCATTTTATGGCTATTAAACTAGAATTCTGCTAGTCGTGCCTGTATTATCGCCATCCATGGTTCAGGCCGGACGCCTTGGTATGGAACCGATACCGGATGGCATGATGTTTTTCTGGGACATCAAATAAAACCTAAGGAACCATAAAGAACTCTTCGAAATGGTCAATTTATATTTTTTGTCTTTTTATGGCAATTAAACTGGAATTCCGTCTGTCGTGCCTGTATTATCGCCTGCCATGGTCCAGGCCGGACGCTGTGGTACGTAGTCGGTACCGAATCGCATGATATTTTTCCGGGACATAAATTATGACCCAAGGAACCATAACCAATGCTTCGAAATGATCAAGTTAAATATTTTTGCATTTTTTGGCAATTAAACTTGAATTCCGCCAGTCATGCTTGTATTATCGCCTGCCATGGTCCAGGTTGGACTCCTTGGTACGGATCTAGTACCAAATCTCATGATCTTTGTCCGAGACATCAAATACGACACAAGGAACCATAACCAATGCCTCGAAGTGATCAATTTCCATTTTTGGCATTTTACGACAATTAAATTGGAAATTTCGTCCAAGGCTAAATACGGGCGAGAGAGCGATAGAGAACAAGTACCGCGAGGGAAAGATGAAAAGGAATTTGAAAATAGAGTCAAAGAGTGCTTGAAATCTTCAGGAGGGAAGCGGATAGGGGCCGGCGATGCGCCCCGGTCTGACGTGGAATGGTGTTGAGCCGGTCCGCCGATCGACTCGGGGCGTGGACCAGTGTGGATTGTGGCATGATATTTCTCCGGGACATCAAATACGACAAAAGGAACCATAACCAACGCATCGAAATGATCAAGTTACATTTTTTTGCTTTTTATGGCAATTAAACAGGAATTTCGCCACTCTCTACTGTACTATCGCCTGCCATGGTACATGCCGGACGCCTTGGTACGGAGCCGGTACCGGGTCACTTGATATTTTCTTGGATATGAAATATGACCCAAGGAACCATAACCAACGCTTCGAAATGATCAAGTTACATTTTTTGGCATTTTATGGCAATTAAACTGGAATTTCGTCAGTCGTGCTTCTATTATCACCTGCCATGGTCCAGGAAGGACGCCTTGGTACAGAGAAGGTACCTGATTGCATGATATTTCTCCAGGAAATCAAATACGACCCACGGAACCATAACCAACGCTCTGAAATGATTAAGTTACATTTTTTTGGCATGTCATGGCAATTAAACTGGAATTCCGACAGTCGTGCCTGTATTATCGCCTGCCATGGTCCAGGTCAGTCGCCTTGGTACGGAGCCAGTACCGGGTCGCATGACATTTTCCGTGAAATGAAATATGACCCAAGGGACCATAACCAACGCTTCGAAATGATCAAGTTACATTTTTTGGCATTTTTTGGCAATTAAACTTGAAATCCGCTAGTCATGCCTGTACTATCGCATTCCATGGTCCAGGTCGGATCCTTGGTACGGAGCCGGTACCAAATCTCATCATATTTGTTCGAGACCTCATATATGACACAAGGAACCATAACCAACACTTCGAAATGATTAGATTACATTTTTTGGCATTTTATGGCAATTAAACTAGGATTCTGCCAGTCGTGCATGTATTAAAACGCCTGCCATGGTCCAGTCCGGACGCCTTGGTACGAAGCCAGTACTGGATCACATGATATTTGTCCGAGACATCAAATACGGCCCAAAGAACCATAACCAACGCTTCTAAATGATCAAGTTACATTTTTTGGCATTTTATAGCAATTAAACTTGAATTCAGCCAATCGTGCCTGTATTATCACCTGCCATGGTCCAGGCGGGACGCCTTGCTATGGAGCCGGTACCGGATCACATGATATTTCTCAGAGACATCAAATACGACCCAAGGAAACATAACCAACACTTCAAAATGATCAAGTTACATTTTTGGAATTTTATGGCAATTAAATTGGAATTCCGCCAGTGGTGCCTGTATTACCGCCTACCATGGTCGAGGCCGGTTGCCTCGGTACGGAGCCTGTACCGGATCACATGATATTTTTCCGGGACATCAAATATGACCCAAGGAACCATAACCAACGCTAAAAAATGATCAAGTTACATTTTTTGGCATTTTATGGCAATTAAACTAGAATTCAACCGGTCGTGCCTGTATTATCACCATCCATGGTCCATGCCGGACGCCTTGGTACGGATCTGGTACCGGATCGCATAATATTTGTCCGGGACATAAAATACAACCCAAGAAACGATAACAAACTCTTCGAAAGGATTTTTTTGTCATTTTATGGCAATTAAACTAGAATTCTGCCAAGTCGTGCTTGCATTATCGCCTTCCATGATCTAGGTCGGACGCCTTGGTACGTAGCCGGTACCGAATCACATGATATTTGTCCGGGACATCAAATACAATCCAAGAATTCATAACCAATGCTTTGAAATGATCAAGTTATATTTGTGGAATTTTATTGCAATTAAACTGGAATTTCGCCAGCCGTTCCTATATTATCGCCTGCCATAGTCCATGCCGGACGCCTTGGTACGGAGCCAGTACTGGATAGCATGATACTTCTCTGGGACATAAAATACGACACAAGGAACCATAACCAACGCTTCGAAATGATCAAGTTAATTCTTTTTGCATTTTATTGTAATTAAACTTGAATTCCGCCACTCGTGCCTGTATTATCGCCTGCCATAGTCCAGACTGGACGCCTTGGTACAGAGATGGTACCGGATAGCATGATATGAGTCCGGGACATCAAATACGACCCAAGGAACCACAACCAATGCTTCGAAACAATCAAGTTACATCTTTTGGCATTTGATGGCTATTAAACTAGAATTCTGCTAGTCATACCTGTATTATCGCCATCCATGGTCCAGGCCGGACGCCTTGGTATGGAGCCGATACCGGATCACATGATATTTTTTCGGGACATCAAATAAAACCCAAGGAACCATAACCAACACTTCCAAATGATCAAGTTACATTTTTTGGCATTTTATGGTAATTAAACTGGAATTCCGCCAGACGTGCCTGTATTATCGCCTGCCATGGCACAGGCCGGACGCCTTGGTACGGAGCCGCTACCGGGTCGCATGATATTTGTCCGGGACATTAAATATGACCCAAGGAACCATAACCAATACTTATAAATGATCAAGTTACATTTTTTGGCATTTAATGGCAATTAAACTGGAATTCCGCCAGTCCTGCCTGTATTAGCGCCTGCCATGGTCCAGGCCGGACACCTTGGTATGGAGCCAGTACCGGATCGCATGATATTTTTCCGGGACATCAAATAAGACCCAAGGAACCATAACCAACGCCTCAAAATGATTAAGTTACATTTTTTGGCATTTTATGCCAGTTAAACTGGAATTCTGCCAGTCGTGCCTGTATTATCGCCTGCCATGGTCCAGGCCGGACGCCTTGGTACGGAGAAGGTACCGGATCGCATGATATTTGTCGTGGACATCAAATACGATCCAAGGAACCATAACCAACACCTCGAAATGATCAAGTTACATTTTTTGGCATTTTATGGCAATTAAACTGGAATTCCATCAGTCGTGCATGTATTATCGCCTGCCATGGTCCAGGCCGCACGCCTTGGTACGGAGTCAGTGCCGGATCGCATGATATTTTTCCGGGATATCAAATATGACCCAAGGAACCATAACTAACACTTCGAAAGGATCAAATTACATTTTTTGGTATTTTATGGAAAATTAAACTGGAATTCCGCCAGTCGTGCCTCTATTATCGCCTGCCATGGTCCAAGTCGGACGCCTTGGTACGAAGCCGGTAACGGGTCGCATGATATTTTTCCGGGACATTAAATATGACCCAAGGAACCATAACCGATGCTTCGAAATGATCAAGTTATTTTTTTTGGCATTTTATGGCAATTAAACTGGAATTCCGCGAGTCGTGCCTCTAGTATCGCATCCATGGTCCAGGCCGGGCGATTTGGTATGGAGCAGGTACTGGATCGCATGATATTTTACCAGGACAACAAATACAACCCAAGGAACCAAAACCAACTCTTCGAAATGATCAAGTTAGATTTTTTGGCATTTTATGGCAATTAAACTGGAATTCCGTCAGTCGTGCATGTATTATCGCCTGCCATGGTCCAGGCCGGACGCCTTGGTGCGGATTCAGTGCCGGATCGCATGATATTTTTCCGGGATATCAAATATGACCCAAGGAACCATAACCAACACTTCGAAATGATCAAATAACATTTTTTTGGTATTTTATGGCAATTAAACTGGAATTCCGCCAGTCGTGCCTCTATTATCGCCTGCCATGGTCCAGGCCGGACGCCTTGGTGCGGATTCAGTGCCGGATCGCATGATATTTTTCCGGGATATCAAATATGACCCAAGGAACCATAACCAACACTTCGAAATGATCAAATAACATTTTTTTGGTATTTTATGGCAATTAAACTGGAATTCCGCCAGTCGTGCCTCTATTATCGCCTCCCATGGTCCAGGCCGGACGCTTTGGTTTGGAGCAGGTATTGGATCGCATGATATTTTACCAGGACATCAAATACAACCCAAGGAACCATAACCATCTCTTCGAAATGATCAAGTTACATTTTTTGGCATTTTATGACAATTAAACTGGAATTCCGCGAGTCGTGCCTCTAGTATCGCATCCATGGTCCAGGCCGGACGCTTTGGTTTGGAGCAGGTATTGGATCGCATGATATTTTACCAGGACATCAAATACAACCCAAGGAACCATAACCATCTCTTCGAAATGATCAAGTTACATTTTTTGGCATTTTATGGCAATTAAACTGGAATTGCGCCAGCCATGCCTGTATTATCGCCTGCCATGGTCCAGGCCGGATGCCGTGGTACGTAGCCGGTACTGAATTGCATGATATTTGTTTAGTACATAAAATATGACCCAAGGAACCATAACCAAAACTTTGAAATGATGAAGTCACATTTTTTGTCATTTTATGGCAATTAAACTGGAATTGCGCCAGCCATGCCTGTATTATCGCCTGCCGTGGTCGAGGTCGGACTCCTTGTTACGGGGCCGGTACCGAATCTCATGATATTTGTCCGAGACATCAAATACTACACAAGGAACCATAACCAACACTTCGAAATGATCCAGTTACATTTTTTGGCATTTTATGGCAATTAAACTGGAATTCCGCCAGTTGTGCATGTACTATCGCCTGCCATGGTCCAGGCCGGGCGCCGTATGGAGCCATTACCAGATCACATGATATTTTTCTAGGATATTAAATACGACCCAAGGATCCATAACCAACGCTTCGAAATGATCAAGTTACATTTTTTGGCATTTTATGGCAATTCAACTGGAATTCTGTCAGTCGTGCATGTATTATCGCCTGCCATTAACCAGGCTGGACGCCTTGGAACGGAGTCGATACTGGATTGCATGATATTTGTCCGGGATATAAAATATGACCCAAGGAACCATAACTAACGCTTTGAAATGATCAAGTTACATTTTTTGGCATTTTATAGCAATTAAACAGGAATTTTGACAGTCATGCCTGTATTATCGCCTGCCATGATCCAGTCCGGACGCCTTGGTAAGGAGCCCAAACCGGGTCACATGATATTTGTCTGGGACATTAAATATGACCCAAGGAACCATAACCAACGCTTCGAAATGATCAAGTTACATTTTTTGGCCTTTTATGGCAATTAAACTGGAATTCCGAGTGTCGTGCCTGTATTAGCGCCTGCCACGATCCAGGCCGGGCGCCTTGTTACGGAGCCTGTACCGGATCGCATGATATTTTTCCTTGACATCAAATACGACCCAACGAACCATAACCAATGCTTTGAAATGATCAAGTTACATTTTTTGGCATTTTATGGCAATTAAACTGGAATTCCGCCTGTCGTGCCTTTATTATCGCCTGCCATGGTCCGGGCCGGACGCCTTGGTACAAAGCCGGTACCGGATCACATGATATTTCTCCAGGACATAAAATAAGACCCACAGAACCATAACCAACCGCTTTGAAATGATCAAACTACATTTTTTGGAATTTTATGGAAATTAAACTGGAATTCCGCCAGTCGTGCATGTATTATCGCCTGCCATTGTCCAGGCCGGACGCCTTGGTATGGAGCCGGTATCGGATCGTATGCTATTTGTCCGGGATATAAAATATGACCCAAGGAACCATAACCAACGCTTCGAAATGATTTAGTTACATTTTTTGGCTTTTTATGGCAATTAAACTGGAATTCCGCCGGTCGTACCTGTATTATCGCCTGCCATGGTCCATGCCGGACAGAGGCTCGGGATGCTTCCTTCCCACCTCGTCCTTCCTTGTGTGTCGGAGATATAAAGCGAGTGCACCGGAAAAGAATGGGAACTTGATCGATCTATTCTATGGTGAAGCATCCGAAGCATAACTGCACACTCACACGATCTTTGCCGAGAGATAGGAGCATTCGGTGGAACCGGTGAACTACACTTATTTGTCTAGGACATTAAATATGACCAAAAGAACCATAAACAACACTTCGAAATGATCAAGTTACATGTTTTGGAATTTTATGGCAATTAAACTGTTATTCCGCCATGCCTCTATTATCGCCTGCCATGGTCCAAGCCGGACGCCGTGGTACGTAGCCGGTATCGAATCGCATGATATTTATCCTGGACATAAAATATGACCCAAGGAACCATAACTAAAACTTCGAAATGATCAAGTTACATTTTTTGGCATTTATTGAAATTAAACTGGAATTCCGCCAAGTCGTGCCTGTATTATCGCCTGCCATGGTCCAGGCCGGACGCCGTGGTACGTAGCTGGTACCGAATCGCATGATATTTGTCCGGGACATCAAATATGACCCAAGGAACCATAACCAAAACTTCGAAATGATAAAATTACATTTGTTGGCATTTTATGGCAATTAAACTGGAATTCAGCCAGTCGTGCCTGTATTATTGCCATCCATGGTCCAGGCCGGACGCCTTGGTATGGATCCGGTACCTGGTCGCGTGATATTTGTTCGGGACATAAAATACAACCCAAGAAACCATAACCAACTCTTCGAAAGGATAAAGTTACATTTTTTGGAATTTTATGGCAATTAAACTAGAATTCCGCCAAGTCGTGCCTGCATTATCGCCTTCAATGGTCCAGGTCGGACGCCTTGGTACGTAGCCGATACCGAATCGCACGATATTTGTCCGGGACATAAAATTCAACCCAAGGATTCATAACAAATGCTTCGAAAGGATAAAGTTACATTTTTTGGCATTATATGGCAATTAAACTGGAAATCCGCCAGTCGTGCCTGTATTATTGCCTGCAATAGTCAAGGCCGGACGCCTTGGTATGGAGCAGGTACTGGATCGCATGATATTTTACCGGCACATCAAATACAACCCAAGGAACCGTAACCAACTCTTCGAAATGATCAAGTTACATTTTTTGGCATTTTATGGCAATTAAACTGGCATTGTGCCAGTCGTGCCTCTATTATCGCCTTCCATGGTCCAGGTCGGACGCCTTGGTACGGAGCCGGTACCGCATCGCATAATATTTTTCTGGGACATCAAATACGACCCAAGGAACCATAACAAATGCTTTGCAATGATCAAGTTACATGTTTTGGCATTTAATGGCAATTAAACTGGAATTCCGCAAGTCGTGCCTGTATTATTGCCTGCCATGGTCCAGGCCAGACGCCGTGGTACGTAACCGGTACCGAATCTCATGATATTAGTTTAGTACATCAAATATGACCCAAGGAACCATAACCCAAACTTTGAAATGATCAAGTTACATTTTTTCGCATTTTATGGCAATTAAACTGGAATTGCGCTAGTCATGCCTCTATTATCGCCTGCCGTGGTCCAGGTTGGACTCCTTGTTACGGAGCCGGTACCGAATCTCATGATATTTTTCCGAGACATCAAATACAACACAAGGAACCATAACCAACGCTTCGAAATGATCAAGTTATATGTTTTGGCATTTTATGGCAATTAAATTGGAATTCCACCAGTCGTCCCAGTACTATCGCCTGCCATGATCCAGGCCGGACGCCGTACGAAGCTGTTACCGGATAACATGATATTTTCCAGGACATCAAATACGACCCAAGGAAACATAACCAACTCTTTGAAATGATCAAGTTACATTTTTTGGCATTTTATGGCAATTAAACTGGAACTCCGTCAGTCGTGCATGTATTATCGCTTGCCAGGGTCCAGGTCGGACGCCTTGGTACAGAGTTGGTACCGGATCACATGATATTTTTCCGGGATATAAAATATGACCCAAGGAACCATAACTAACGCTTCGAAAGATCAAGTTATATTTGTTGGCATTTAATGGCAATTAAACTAGAATTCCGCCAGTCGTGCCTCTATTAGCGCCTCCTATGGTCCAGGCCGGACGCCTTGTTACGGAGCCGGTACCGGGTCGCATAATATTTTTCCGGGACATTAAATATGACCCAAAGAACCATAATTAACTCTTCTAAATGATCAAGTTACATTTTTTGGCATTATATGGCAATTAAACTGGAATTCCGCCAGTCGTGCCTGTATTAGCGCCTGCCATGGTCCAGGCCGGACGCCTTGTTACGGAGCCGGTACCGGATCGCATGATATTTTTCCTGGACATCAAACGACCCAAGGAACCATAACAAATTCTTCAAAATGATCAAGTTACATTTTTTGGCATTTTATGGCAATTAAACTGGAATTCCGCCAGTCGTGCCTCTATTATTGCCTGCCATGGTCCAGGCCGGACGCCTTGGTACAGAGCCGGTACCGGATCGCATGATATTTCTCCAGGACATCAAATACGACCCACGTAACCATAACCAACCGCTTCGAAATGATCAAATTACATTTTTCGGCATTTTATGGCAATTAAACTGGAATTCCGCTAGTCGTGCATGTATTATCGCTTGCCACGGTCCAGGCCGGACTCCTCGGTACGGAGCCGGTATCGGATCTCATGATATTTTTCCGGGACATCAAATACGACCCAAGGAACCATAACCAAAGCTTTGAAATGATCAAGTTAACTTTTTTGGCATTTTATGGCAATTAAATTGGAATTGCGCCAGTCATGCCTCTATTATCGCCTGCCGTGGTGCAGCTCAGACTCCTTTTTACTGAGCTGGTACCGAATCTTATGATAATTGTCCGGGATATCAAATACGACCCAAGGAACCATAACCAACGCTTTGAAATGATCAAGTTACATTTTTTGGCAATTTAGGGCAATTAAACTGGAATTGCGCCAGTCATGCCTCTATTATCACTTGCCGTGGTCCAAGTCGGACTCCTTGTTACGGAGCCGGTACCGAATCTCATGATATTTTTCCGGGACATCAAATACGACACAAGGAACCATAACCAACGCTTCGAAATGATCAAGTTACATTTTTTGGCATTTTATGGCACTTAAACTGGAATTCCGCCAGTCGTCCCTGTAATATCGCCTGCCATGGTCCAGGCGGGACGTCGTACGGAGCTGTTACCGGATCACATGATATTTTCAAGGACATCAAATAGGACCCAAGGAACCATAACCAATGCTTTGAAATGTTCAAGTTACATTTTTTGGCATTTTATGGCAATTAAACTAGAATTCCGTCACTCGTACATGTATTATCGCCTGCCATGGTCCAGGCCGGACCCCTTGGTAGGGAGTCGGTACCGGATCACATGATATTTGTCCAGGATATAAAATATGACCCAAGGAACCATAACTAACGCTTGGAAATGATCAATTTACATTTTTGGCATTTTATGGCAATTAAACACGAATTCGGACACTCGTGCCTATATTATCGCCTGCCATGGTCCAGGCCAGACGCCTTGGTGAGGAGCCGGTACCAGGTCGCATGATAATTATCCGGGACATTAAATATGACCCAAGGAACCATAATCAACTCTTCGAAATGATCAAGTAAATTTTTTTGCATTTAATGGCAATTAAACTGGAATTCCGCCAGTCGTGCCTGTATTAGCGCCTGCTATAGTCCAGGCCGGGCGCCTTGTTTCGGAGCCGGTACCGGATCACATGATATTTGTACTAGACATCAAATATGACCCAAGGAACCATAACAATTGCTTCGAAATGATCAAATTACATCTTTTGGCATTTTATGGCAATTAAACTGGAATTCCCCTAGTCGTGCATGTGTTATCGCCTGCCATAGTCCAGGCCGGACGCCTTGGTACAGAGCTGGTACCGGATCTCATGATATTAGTCTGGGACATCAAATACGACCCAAGGAACCATAACCATTGCTTTGAAATGATCAAGTTAACTTTTTTGGCATTTTATGGCAATTAAACTGGAATTCCGTCAGTCGTTCATGCATTATCGCTTGCCATTGTCCAGGTCGTACGCCTTAGTATGGAGCCGGTAACGAATTGCATGATATTTTTCCGGGATATTATATATGACACAAGGAACCATAACCAACGCTTCGAAATGATCAAGTTACATTTTTTGGCATTTTATGGCAATTAAACTGGAATTCCGCAGTCGTGCCTGTATTATCGCCTGCCATGGTCCATGTCGGACACCTTGGTACGAATCCGGTGCCGGGTCACATGATATTTGTCTGGGACATTAAATATGACCCAAGGAACCATAAACAACGCTTTGAAATGATCAAATTATTTTTTTTTGAATTTTATGGCAATTAAACTGTAATTCCGCCAGTCGTGGAGGTATTATCGCCATCCATGGTCCAGGCCGGACGCCTTGGTATGGAGCCGGTACCGGATCGCATGATATTTTTCCGGGAAATCAAATACAACCCAATGAACCATAACCAACTCTTCGAAATAATCAAGTTACATTTTTTGGTATTTTCTGGAAATTAAACTGGAATTCTGCCAAGACGTGCCTGTATTATCGCCTGCCATGGTCCAAGCCAGACGCCGTGGTACGTAGCCAGTATCGAATCGCATGATATTTATCCTGGACATCAAATATGACCCAAGGAACCATAACCAAAACTTTGAAATGATCAAATTACATTTTTTGGCATTTTATGGCAATTAAACTGGAATTCCGCCAAGTCGTGCCTGTATTATCGCCTGCCATTGTCCAGGCCGGACGCCGTGGTACGTAGCCAGTAGCGAATCGCATGATATTTGTCCAGGATATCAAATATTACCCAAGGAACCATAACCAAAACTTTGAAATGATCAAATTACATTTTTTGGCATTTTATGGCAATTAAACTGGAACTCCGCCAAGTCGTGCCTACATTATCGCCTTCCATGGTCAACGCCGGATGTCTTGGTACGTAGCCTGTATCGAATTTCATGATATTTGTCCGGGACATCAAATATAACCCAAGGATTCATAACCAATGATTCGAAATGATCAAGTTACATTTTTTGGCCTTTTATGGCAATTAAACTGGAAATCCGCCAGCCGTGCCTGTATTATTGCCTGCATTAGTCAAGGCCGGACGCCTTGGTACGGAGCCAGTACCGGATCACATTTTATTTCTCCGGGACATCAAATACAACCCAAGGAAGCATAACCAATACTTCGAAATGATCAAGTTACATATTTTGGCATTTTATGGCAATTAAACTGGAATTCCGCCACTCGTGCCTGTATTATCGCTTGCCATGGTCCAGGCCGGACACCTTGTTACGGTGCCGGTACCGGATATCATGATATTTATCAGGGACATCAAATACGACCCAAGGAAAAATAACGCTTCGAAATGATAAGTTACATTTTTTTGCATTTTATGGCAATTAAATTGGTATTCCGTTAGTCGTGCCTGTATTATAGCCTGCCATGGTCCAGGCCGGACGCCTAGGTATGGAGACGGTACCGGATCGCATGATATTTATCCAGGGCATCAAATACGACCCAAGGAAACATAACCAACTCTTTGAAATGATCAAATTACATTTTTTGGCATTTTATGGCAATTAAACTGGAATTCCGTGAGTCGTGGATGTATTATCGCCTCCCATTGTCTAGGCCGGACGCCTTGGCATGGAGCCGGTACCGAATTGCATGAAATTTGTCCGGGATATCAAATTAAACTGAAGGAACCATAACAAATGCATCGAAATGATCAAGTTGCATTTTTTTGGCATTTTATGGCAATTAAACTGGAATTCTGCCAGTCGTGCCTGTATTATCGCCTGCCATGGTCCATGTCGTACACCTTGGTATGAAGCCGGTACCAGATCACATGATATTTTTCCGGGAAATCAAATACATCCCAAGGAACCATAACCAACTCTTCGAAATGATCAAGTTACATTTTTTGGAATTTTCTGGCAATTAAACTGGAATTCTGCCAAGTCGTGCTTGTATTATCGTCTGCCATGGTCCAGGCCGGACGCCGTGGTACGTAGCTGGTACCGAATCGCATTATATTTGTCCGGGACATCAAATATGACCCAAGGAACCATAACCAAAACTTTGAAATAATAAAGTTACATTTTTTGGCATTTATTGTAATTAAACTGGAATTCCGCCAAGTCGTGCCTGTATTATCGCCTGCCATGGTCCAGGCCAGACGTCGTGGTACGTAGCCGGTACCAAATCGCATGATATTTGTCCGGGACATCAAATATAAACCAAGGAACCATAACCAAAACTTCGAAATGATCAAATTACATTTTTGGCATTTTCTGGCAATTAAACTTGAATTTAGCTAGTCGTGCCTGTATTATCGCCATCCATGGTCCAGGCTAGACGCCTTGGTATGGATCCGGTACCGGATCGCGTGATATTTGTCCGAGACATAAAATACAACACAAGAAACCATAACCAACTCTTCAAAAGGATCAAGTTACATTTTTTTGAATTTTATGGCAATTAAACTAGAATTTCGCCAAGTCGTGCCTGCATTATCGCCTTCCATGGTCCAGGTCGGACGCCTTGGTACGTAGCCGGTACCGAATCGCATGATATTTTTCCGGGACATCAAATACAACCCAAGGATTCATAACCAATGCTTCGAAATGATCAAGTTACATTTTTTGGAATTTTATGGCAATTAAACTGGGAATCTGCCAGCCGTGCATGTATTATTTCCTACAATAGTTAAGGTCGGACGCTTGGTACGGAGCTGGTACCGGATAACATAATATTTCTCCGAGACATAAAATACAACCTAAGGAACCATAACCAACGCTTCGAAACGATCAAGTTACATTTTTTGGCATTTTATGGATTTTAAACTGGAATTCCGCCACTCGTGCCTATATTATCACCTGCCATGGTCCAGGCCGGACGCGTTGGTATGGAGCCGGTACCAGATATCATGATATTTGTCAGGGACATCAAATACGAACCAAGAACCATAACCAACACTTTGAAATGATCAAGTTACATTTTTTTCGCATTTTATGGCAATTAAACTGGAATTCCGTTAGTCGTGCCTGTATTATAGCTTGCCATGGTCCAGGCCGGACGCCTTGGTACGGAGCCGGTACAGAATCGCATAATATTTCTCCAGGACATTAAATACGACCCAAGGAACCATAACCAACGCTTCAAAATGAAAAAATTACATTTTTTGGCATTTTATGGCAATTAAACTGGAATTTCGCCAGTCGTGCATGTAATATCACCTGCCATGATCCAGGCCGGACGCCTTTATACGGAGCCTGTATCGGATCGCATTAGATTTGTCCGGGACATTAAAAATGACCCAAGGAACATTAACCAAGGCATCAAAATGATCAAGTTACATTTTTTGGCATTTTATGGAAATTAAACTGGAATTCCGCCAGTCGTGCCTGTATTAGCGCCTACCATAATCCAGGTCGGACGCCTTGGTACGGAGCCGGTACCGAATCCCATGATATTTGTCCGGGACATAAAATATGACCCAAGGAACCGTAACCAACGCTTCGAAATGATCAAGTTACATTTTTTGGCATCTTATGAATTAAACTGGAATTCCGCCAATCGTGCATGTATAATCGCCATGGTCCAGGCCGGAAGCCTTGGTAAGGAGCCAGCACCCGATCGCATGATATTTCTCCGGGACATAAAATACGACCCAAGGAACCATAACCAACACTTCGAAAGGATCAAGTTACATTTTTTGGCATTCTATGGCAATTAGACTGGAATTCCGCTAGCCGTGCCTGTATTATTGCCTGCTATGGTCCAGGTCGGACGCCTTGGTACAGAGCCGGTACCAGATCGCATGATATTTGTCCGGGACATCAAATACGACCCAAGATACCATAACAAACACTTCGAAATGATCAAGTTATATTTTTTGGCATTTTATGGCAATTAAACTGGAATTCCGCCAGTCGTGCCTGTATAATCGCCTACCATGGTCCAGGACGGACGCCTTGGTACGAAGCCGGTACCCGATCGCATGATATTTCTCTGGGACATAAAATACGACCCAAGGAGCCATAACCAACACTTCGAAATGATCAAGNGAGACGGTACCCGATCGCATGATATTTATCCGGGACATAAATTATACCCAAGGAACCATAACCAACACTTATAAATGATCAAGTTACATTTTTTGGCATTCTATGGCAATTAGACTGGAATTCCGCCAGCCGTGCCTGTATTATCGCCTGCCATGGTCCAGGCCGGACGCCTTGGTACGGAGCCGGTACCAGATATCATGATATTTGTCAGGGACATCTAATACGAACCAAGGAACCATGACCAACGCTTTGTGTTGGTTGATTTCCCAATGCACACGCAAGTGTACGTGGTCGACAAGTAATATAGGATTTTAAGTCCAGATATCGTACCCACAGGGACTTGTGATTAACTATCAACTAAACTGAACTCAAAAAAATATTTTACTAAAATCAATCTAACGTAGTAAATCAATAGATTAAAGAGACAACTAACTTAAAGACTAATTCAATGTAATTTGATATTCTAGAGTTATGGGTTG
>ML368064.1:0-28334 GCA_005239505.1 Nicotiana paniculata
TAAAACACCTAAAATGCAAGGTATATAATGCTAAAAATCATGAATTCTAGCCACGCATCAGTCGGGGAAATAGGGTCATAGAAGAAGTTGCTGAAGCCCAAGTGAAATACAATAAACTGCGCAAAAGGGTTCATGAGTCTGAGGCTGAGCATCTGGAGCAACATAAGACCGATATGGAACTGATCAATGAATGGGGGGAAAGGGCTATCAAATCTAATGAAAGGCTGGAATATTTGGAGTAGGGTCTGATGGAGCTGGAGGGGAAGACGAGGAAAAGAGTCACCGACTTCCAGAATGCTGAGGGAAGTGAAGGAGACATCTAGAGAGAGTATACCTGCTATTGGGCATGCACGACCTGGGTAACCTGATCGACAGATCCAGAAAGATCAAGACTAGGGAAGGTCCTTCTAGGACCAAGTAGATTAGATTTACCTGCTTTTTCCAAATGTAATAAGGCCGAGTGCCATTAATGACTTATCTTATTTAGTGCCATTTTAGATTCATCTACTTTATATTAATGAAATGAGGCAATTATTGGCACTAAAATTCTCCAAATCAACTTGTTGCTAGGCCTACCTCGGGCACAACGAGGATCCCAAATTAGGATGCGAATTTACATTCCCGCAATTTGTGTTTAGATATTGCAAATACTCTTTTTGGAACCCTTACTGACTAGGTTACTTTTTGTTTTCATTTCTTTCTTTCCTTTTTGATTATTTCCATTCCCCGAGGTTGGTTCGCGCATACTGGCATCATCAGCTTATCATACCAGATCCAGGGGCCCTCCACCTTCTCCCCCTCTAAGTGTACCGAAAGGCAAAGGGAAAGCTAAAATGGATGATATGAATGGCATCAGAATAGACAACACTACACATGTTGAGAACGGGGAAACTTCTGATGGTCGGGGCACTAAGGCCCCAAATGATTTGGTTTTACGACTTGAGTAGAAGATACTTGCACTACAGGGCGAGCTTGAGCAGGTCCATAACTTGTCAAATCTCTCCCTCACATTGAATGTCCCCGACACTAGAACCCTGCACCACCTCAGAACACACCCAACAAATACCCAGAGAATCCTCCCGCACCTCACCAGTATACAACCCCTCCTAAAAATCAGCATCTCCCTACTCAATACCCACAAAACACCTATCATACTCCCCAAAATACACCAAAAATTTCCCCGAACCCCAAAACTGCACCAATGTCATCATTATGCCCAAATTCATGGCCTTTACCAGAACAACCCTTTATACGTAGAAACCCTACCTCACTCCACTTAACCAATCTCCTATACACCAGAACCAACTGAGAAGGACTTGCTCATCAAGAACATGGCTGAAGAGCTCAAGAAGTTGACAAGTCGGGTTCAGGGTGTTGAAGGGGGTAAAGGAATAGAAGGTCTGAACTATGAGGATTTATACATACAACCGGATGTGGAACTGCCGGAGGGTTACAAACCTCCCAAGTTTGAAATGTTTGACAGAATGGGTGATCCCAATGTTCATTTGAGGACTTATTGTGACAAGCTCTTGGGGATCGGAAAAGATGAAAGGATTCGAATGAAGCTCTTCATGAGGAATCTTACTTGAGATGCTATGTCCTGGTACATAAGCCATAATCCTGAGAAGTGGGCCAATTGGGTGAGCATGGCGTCCGATTTTATGGATAGGTTCAAATTCAACACAGAGAATGCACCGGATGTTTTCTATATCCAGAACCTAAAGAAGAAGCCAACTGAGACTTTCCGCGAGTATGCTACTCGATGGAGGTCGGAAGCAACCAAGGTTAGACCAACATTAGACGAGGAACAGATGAACAAGTTCTTTGTCCGGGCACAAAATCCATAGTATTATGAAAGGCTAATGGTTATTGAGAACCATAAGTTCTCTGATATCATCAAACTCGGAGAAAGGATTGAAGAGGGTATTAAAAACGGGATGGTGACAAATTTTGAGGCACTTCACGCCACGAATAAAGCATTACAATAAGGTGTATATCAAAAAAGAAAGATGTGGGAACAATAATGGTTGCCTAGGGATCCAAAACTCCATTTGTATACCAGACCCCTCCACTCACATACCAACCATCACCTCCCAGATATTCCCAACCTGCTAATGCCTACCAAACCTATAACACTCAACCGTCCTATTATCAGTCACCTCCAACTCGTCCAAACTACCAAAAACCCAGGCCTCATTTTTACCGCAAACCACCCAGACAGTACACCACCATCGCTGAACCCATCGACCAGTTATACGAAAGGTTGAAAGCCGCTGGATATGTCACCCCTATTCTCGCTATGGCCATGTAAAATTCATCTCAATGGGTCAATCCAAACAAGACCTGTGCATATCATTCCGACATTAAGGGACACACTATTGACGAGTGCCGCACCTTGAAATACAAGATCCAAACAGTGATTGATAGTAAGGTCATACAGGCGAAGGAAGGTGCACCCAATGTCCGCAACAATCCTCTCCCAGATCATAGGGGTGGAGGGGCCAATGTGATAGAAAATGATGAAGAGTGGGATCCCGAGGGATAAGTCGGGATTATTCGAGAAGGTGATGATCCTAAGAAACCTGAGTTACACTCAATCCCATTGTGGTGCAGGTACGATCGCCAGTTGGAGTTGAGGTAGCCGTATCAGTTCCTTTAGAAGTAGAAGTAACGCCACCTTTAGCAATACTCACTCCATTTGAAGTGGAGGTGGCCATACCTTTCATTGTAACGGTAGCGTCCACACCACCCTTCAACTCCAATGCTGTACCTTGGGATTATGTGGTCGAGGCTAGAAGAAAGGGAAAGACAAAGACAAAGACAGAAGAATCCGACGTGGCACAAGGAATGACCAGAACAGAAAGGGTTTATACACCTGAACACTTAGGAGAAACCACTAAGCAAGCTTCTAACAAACCACTCGTCATTGATACTGGTCCAGATGACCTCTGGAGTAAGGTATATGCAAGGGAATACTCCGTCATTGATCATCTGAACAAGACTCCCGCTCAGATATCTATCCTGTCGCTGCTGCAAAATTCTAAGGCACATAGTAATGCTCTAATGAAGGTGTTGAGTGAAGCATATGTACCCAACAACATCACTGGTGGAGAAATGGCCAATATGGTAGGGCAGGTGCTAGAAATCCATAAAATTACCTTCCACGAGGACGAGCTGCCGCCTGAAGGGTTGAATCACAATAGGGAACTGCACATCAGTGCAATGCGAAGATAAGTTCATCGCTAGAGTTTTGATTGATGGAGGATCCAGCCTCAACATTTGACCATTGAAAACATTGAAGAGGTTGGGCAATGACATACATGAGATATGAGAAGGAACTATGAATGTGAAAGCATTCGACGGGTCTCAGAGAGCTACCATTGGGGAAACTAATCTCTGCCTACAGATGGGACCAACATGGTTTGATGTTGAGTTTCATGTACTGGACATATTCGCCTCTTACAATCTATTGTTGGGATGACCATGGATACACGCCGCTGGGGCTGTAGCATCTAATTTACATCAAGCCGTGAAGTTCGAATGGAACCACCAGGATGTAATTATCCATGGAGATGGGAGCAACCCTATTTACACTAGTCAAACTATCCCGGTGATTGAAAACAGAATAAGGATAGGTGGAGAAACCTACCATCGTATCGAGCGGGTCAACGTGATTGAGAAATATAAGTGGTGGAGTAGCAAGATAGAAAGAATGCTAGCATCGAGAGGATATGAGCTCGACAAGGGGCTTGGTAAGAATCTTCAGGCCATCTCCAAACCAATACAGCCAAAGTGCCATGGGTACCACTTTTGGGTTGGAATACCAATACACTTGGCAAGAATACTAAGATTGGTCACCACCATGGCTTGGTCCATACTATCCACTTGGGCAGCCTGTGCCACACCTGAATCAGACCTTCCATCAGGCCGATATCATATGGGGATTAAAGGAAGAAGAAGCATTGGCAGCATTAAGGAGTTTGTTCTTGGAAGATGATGACATGGACTGTTGTGTAATTGTCGAGGAGGAGGAGGAAGGCCCTACCATTCAAGCTGTAGAGAGAGGAGCATTCCTCAAGAACTGGACTATTAGACCATCACGGGCCCAACGAGTCCCGGGGTAGCAAGGTTGAATGGCATTATTTATTTTTATAAAAAAATGATTTCCGCTTTTGCATTTTTCTTTTGTCTTAAATAATATTTTTCAAGGTTCAAAAAATGTTATTTGAGTTATTTAAATGGCTTGATGTTTTATTATCACTATTTTCCTTTCATATCTTTATCCATACAACATTGCTATTTCTTATCTTGATGAACCGATGACGGTGACATGTAATGAGACAACACAACAAAAGGACAGTGATTCAGAAGAAAAAGAGGGTGCAATACCTGAAGAGATCATCAGATAAGTAGAGAATTTTGAGAACAAACCTAAGTCCAACTTGGACGAAACTAAGATAGTTAACTTGGGAAATTCTGAAACCATCAAGGAGTATTTGGAAAAAGGAGAATACCCGGAGCATGCAAACCATACTCAAAAGCACACACTTCGGAGGTTATCCAACCATTTCTTCCACAGTGGAGGAACCCTATATAGAAGAACTCCTGATCTGGGGCTATTAAGGTGTGTCGACGCAAAAGAAGCTTCTAAGTTGCTTGAGGAGATACATGCTGGAACCTGCAGACCGCATATGAATGGATTTGTCTTGGCCAAGAAGATACTCAGGGCAGGTTACTTTTGGATGACCATGGAAACACATTGCATCCGGTATGTTCAGAAGTGTTACCAATGTCAAGTGCATGCAAACATGATAAAAGTGCCACCAACGAGCTTAATGCAACTAGATCACCTTGGCCTTTTGCCGCTTGGGGAATGTATGTCATTGGTCCGATCGAGCGCACCGCCTCAAATGGACATCAATTTATTTTAGTGGCTATCGACTACTTCACTAAATGGGTTGAAGCTGCATCTTACAAAGCTGTGACTAAGAAGGTCGTCGCGGATTTTGTTCGCGATCAAATTGTCTGTCGGTTCAGGGTTCCAGAGTCCATCATCACTGACAACGCCGCCAATCTCAACAGTGATCTGATGAAAGCCATGTGTGAGACTTTCAAAATCAAGAACATAGGCCCCAAATGAACGGAGCCGTGGAAGCTGCCAACAAAAACATCAAGAAGATACTGAGGAAAATGGTATAATCACAAACAAAGCCATGAGAAGATACCATTTGCCTTACTGGGATACTGTACCACAGTCCGCACCCCAATCGGGGCAACTCCCTATTTGTTGGTTTATGGTACTGAAGCTGTCATTCCCGCCGAAGTAGAAATTATTTCCCTGAGAATCATACAAGAAGACGAGCTCAATGACGCAGAATGGATAAGGAGTCGTTATGAGCATCTAGCCCTCATAGATGGAAAGAGGATGAATGCGGTATGTCACAGACAACTTTATCAGAACAGAATGTCCAGATCCTTTAACAAAAGAGTCAAGCCGAGACAGTTCACACCGGGGCAGCTGGTGTTGAATAAGATCTTCCCGCATCAAGATGAAGCCAAAGGGAAATTCTCTCCCAACTTGCAAGGTCCTTACATGGTTCACAGGGTATTGACAGGAGGAGCCCTCATACTCGCAGAAATGGATGGAGAAATTTGGCCAAAACCAATCAACTCAGATGCAGTCAAAAGATATTATGTGTAAATCATCCTATGCTTTTCTACATGATGTAAATTGAACTACGCTCGACCTGATTCCCGTTTAAGATGGGGTACATAGGTAGCCCTTTGGGTTCAGTCGCAATTCAATAGGATTTCTATTTCCCCCATAATCAAAATCCTCAAAATTCTGAAGCAAGTTCAGCCAGTCGCGGCGTATAGAGCAGTCAGAAGTGTTATTCGATTAATTGGGGCAGAATTTTGAGGAGGACAGAAGCAATCACAATGTCTCTGATCGTGTCACAGTCACTGGTTCATCTAACCATTTTCTAAATTATATTATGCATGCATGCTTTTGAATATAAACTCTGCTTTAGTAAACGCTACCCCAATAATTTGAACAGGATCTTCAGACAGAACAGAGCAAATAAAGCAGGAAGATGAAGTCACGAACCAACCTTCCACTGCAAAATTGACGACTTTTCTTTGTACGCAGGAATAAGGAATATGCACACCTTGGAATCACAGCCTTCGTAGCAATAAATATGCCAAAATCACTTCCAGCTAAGAAATACTCTGCTATCACTTATTATTTATTGCACGAGACTAAGCTCTGTCTCAACCTTGCATGAGGCTAAGCCCTGCCTCCCTACTTGCATAAGGCTAAGCTTTGCCTTCTACTTGCATGAGACTAAGATTTGTCTCAACCTTGCATGAGGCTAAGCCCTGCCTCCCTACTTGCATAAGGCTAAGCTTTGCCTTCTACTTGCATGAGACTAAGATTTGTCTCAACCTTGCATGAGGCTAAGCCCTGCCTCCCTACTTGAATAAGGCTATGTTCTGCCTTCTATTTGCATGAGGCTAAGCCCTGCCTCTCTACTTGCATATGGCTAAGCTCTGCCTTCTACTTGCATGAGACTAATCTCTGTCTCAACTTTGCACGAGGCTAAGCCCTTCCTCCCTACTTGCATAAGGCTAAGTTCTGCCTTCTATTTGCATGAGGCTAAGCCTTGCCTCTCTACTTGCATAAGGCTAAGATCTGCCTTCTGCTTGCATGAGACTAAGCTCTGTCTCAACCTTGCATGAGTCTAAGCCCTGCCTCTCTACTTGCATAAGGCTAAGTTCTGCCTTCTATTTGCATGAGGTTAAGCCCTTCCTCCCTACTTGCATGAGGCTAAGCCCTGCCTCCCTACTTGCATAAGGCTAAGCTTTGCCTTCTATTTGCATGAGGCTAAAGCACTGCCTTCCTACTTGCATAAGGCTAAGCTCTGGCCTCTACTTGCATGAGGCTAAGCCCCGCCTCCCTGCTTGCATAAGGCTAAGCTCTGCTTCTATTTGCATGAGGCTAAGCCTTGCCTCCCTACTTGCATAAGGCTAAGCTCTGCCTTCTACTTTCATGAGACTAAGCTCTGTCTCAACCTTGCATGAGGCTAAGCCCTGCCTCCCTACTTGCATAAGGCTAAGCTCTGCCTTCTACTTTCATGAGACTAAGCTCTGTCTCAACCTTGCATGAGGCTAAGCCCTGCCTCCCTACTTGCATAAGGCTAAGCCCTACCTTCTCTTTGCATGAGACTAAGCATTGTCCCGAATCCCGCATGAGATTAAGCATTGTCTCCCTTGTATTATTTATTCTATTCTCTCGGGCTAAGATCTGACCTCAACTCCATGCAAGACTAAGCCTTGTCTTGTTGCTCCTAACATCATTTCTTTGCACCTCATGTGTTGAAATATCGTCATCTTGTCCGAAGGCATCATAGTCTGAAAGCACCATCCTCATAGCCGGAAGACATCATGCCATGGCCTGAGGATCTCTCAAACTTGCATATCATTATTTAAAGGCGTCATGGTTAAGAGGCACCATTTTCATAGCCCAAGAACACCATTTCATGGCCCGCGAATCCCTTACCGCTCAATTCATAGCCCGGGACATCATGGTCTAAAGACGTCATCCTCAACTGTCCAAAGACAATCCTCATTGTCTGAAGGGAATTTGCATCATGCTTAAATTCTTGTAGTGCGTCTATTTGCAGGTAACCCGATGAGAAACCATTATCCCAATGGGAGCAATACCGCTCCATTTACTTCATGCTATTTCAAACCTGACCGCTCACCGTAACCATTTCACCTATTCAAAACCTTGTGTCCGTTCTTGTGATAACTTCATCGGTATATTTTGCCGGTGAATGCAGAACTACACATGGCCTGATTCCTGTAAAACCAGGGATATGTAGGCAGCTCAGAAATCAGAGTGCAACCTATGTCTCTCCAATCACCCTACTCGGTCAAAACTAGCCATCATATCTTTACACGATAACACTTTCATCCTTCCCGGATAAAGAGGGCAGATGTTGATACCCAATTTTTCCCTATATTATTTCCAAAATGCATATATATCTTCAAAAACAATGCATGAGCATCAATTAATATTTTTCCATAATTTTTGCCTTTTTAAATATTTTTAATTAATTTATCTCAGTATTTTTTATTATATAAATGTAACGACCCTGACGGTCGTTCCATGGATTAGCCCCATTTCCCTCGTTTTTGATTTAACACATGTTTCTTAGCCTATTTATGTGGTGTTGGGTTGGTTGGTTCGGGTTCGAAGTGGTCGTGGTGAGAATTGAGACACTTAGTCTCTTAAATTAGCTTAATAGTTGAAAAGTCAACCAGGAGTTGACTTATTGGTAAACGACCTCGAAATATGGATTTTATGGCTCGGATAGCTTCATTAGGTGACTTAGGACTTAGGAGTGTGTTCGGAATGAAGTTTTGATGTCCGATGTAGAATTAGGCTTGAATTGGCAAAAGTTAGTTTTGGCGATTTCCGGTCGGTAGTAGAAAATAGGCTATAGGGGTCGGAATAGAATTCCAACAATTGAAGCATGTTCGTAATGTCATTTTGGATATGTGTGCAAATTTTCAGGTCAATTGGATGTGTTTTGGTTGGTTTCGACATCATTGGCAAGATTTAAAAGTTTCAAAGTTCATAGGTTTGAATTTGATGTAATTTTTGTGTTTCTGTGTTGTTTTTGGTGTTTCAAAGGCTCGACTAAGTTTGAATGATGCTATGGTGTGTGTTGGTATGTTTGGTTGGGGCCTCGAGGGGCTCGGGATTGATTTCGGATGGTTAGCGGAGGTTTGGACTTAGGAAATTTGCAGCAACCAACTGCTGGTGTGAATCTACTGGTGTGGCCGCACCTGCAAATGGGGAGCCGCAATTGCGATGTTGCAGGTGCAAAGGACCTTGCACAGGTGCGAAAAGAGGCTAGGCAGGAGGAGTCCGCATGTACAAAGAATTGGCCGCACCTGCGAAGCCGCAGGTACGGAAAAGGGATCGCAGGTGCGAGAATTGGACTGTTAATGGGATTTCGCAGGTGCACACCTCTGACCGCAGGTGCGGGTCCGCAGGTGCATGGATTTGTCTGTAGGTGCAAATTAACTGGGCAGAACAATATATAAAGGTGCCTCCACGAATATTTTGTCAATTCTTCCATTGTTGCATGCGGGTTGAGCTTGTTTGAGAGCAAATTTAAGGGGGAATTCAAAGTTCTTCAGTGGAGGTAAGTTCCCGGATTATAAAACTCGTTTCTATGTTATTTTGTAGCGGATTTGGCTTGTAATTTGAAGAATTAAAGTGAAAAAAGTTGGGGAAAATGGGGAGGAAACTTGGAAATTCTTTTGGTGATTTGAGTGGGCAATTATGGTCCGATTGTGGAGTTTTTGGTATGTATAGAATAGTGGGAGGATGAGGATTCTAGTGATGTAAATTTTCTTGAATTCCGAGACGTGGGCCTGAGGTTCGATTTTGGCCGAATTTTGAGAATTGTGTTAAAATTTATATCTTTCGATTGGGTTTTGTTCCGTTAGCGTATATTGATGATGTTAATCTGATTTTGGTTAGATTCGGAGCATTTGGGAGCCAATTCGAGGGGCAAGCGCATCGCGAAATAGCTTTTGGGATGTTTTGAGGTAAGTAACGATTTTAACTCTAAACCTGAGGGTATGACACCCTGTTATTTGATATTGTGTTGATAAATGAGGTGACGCACATGCTAGGTGACAAGCGTGGGGGCGTGCACTGATAGGGATTGTGACTTGGTCCGTCCCATAGCGACTATTAAGCTAGGTATTCGATTTGAAACCTTATGACATCCTGTCTTTCAGAAGTTTATACTTGTTATGGGTTGTGAGCCATGTTTGGGGCCTTGTGCCGACCTGTGTAGACCCTCAGAGGTACTTTTACACTATTCTACCACTCTCCTGATAGAACATCTGTGAACTCAGTCATGTTTCCTACTTGTTGTTATTTTCACTGTTATCACACTGCTTTGAAAACTCTGAAAAGTATTTTGGGCCGAGTCCCGTGAGTTGAGATGAATTACCAAGTGGCTTGTGAAGGCGACTGATTTAGGCTGAGAGCCGCGTATATGAGGATAGTTATGGGACGGGCTGCACGCCGCAACAATATATATGTTATATATTACATGTAGGTCGGGCTACACACCGCAGCAATATATATATCTGTGTGTGTGTGTGTGGATCGGGATGCACGCTGCAGCAATATATGATATATATATGGATTGGGTTGTATGTCGCAACAATATACATATTGGATCGGGCTGCACGCTGCATCAGATATAGCGCTTGGGCTGAAGGAGCCCCTCCAGGAGTCTATACACCCTCTAGTGAGCGCAGTCGACTATTATATGGATCGGGCAGCACGCTGCAGCGTATGTTATATATATGGATCGGGATGCACGCCGCAACAGTATATATATATATATATATATATATATATATATATATATATATATATANCCGCCGCAACAGTTGTGTGCGTTCATGGTACTTGCTGAGTACAAGTGTTTAAGAGAGAGCATGAGATACTAATAGTGGAGTCGCGAGTGTTTGAGAGGCTTGACCGAGAGGCCTTATTGTGAGTGATACTGTGCCCGAGGGGCTTATATTTTATGAAAATATTGTTTTCACTATTCTTTACACTGAGCCTCTCATAATAAATGTTGGATAAATGTTTTTATACAAGATTTTTAAATGGAAACCAGAGTTTTTTATGGAATATTCAAATTTTAGATTCCTGACTTGATTTATTCATTTCCACTGTTGTTCATTATATGGATTTACATGATTTAAATGCTCTTCACTACACTCACGTTTTTAGTTACATTGATTACTTACTGAGTTGGCGTACTCACGTTACTCCCTGCACCTCTGTGTGCAGATCCAGGTACCAGACCATCTCACTAGTTGATTTCCGGACGAGCTTGGAGTTGTTCGAGGATTGAGGTAGCTGCTCAGTGTCCCCAGCTCACCTCTTTTCCTTCCCTCATATCATATTTTCTTTTGTACCTCAGACTTTTGTTGTAGCAAGCCACTATGTTGTACATTGTATTTTCAGTCTTAGACGCTCATGATAGTTGAATCCAGGTTTTGGGGAAGTGTGTATTTTGTTTCATCTCATTCTGCTATTTTTAGAATCTACTAAATTTTGGGAATTTTGATATATATATATTGATAGTCTAAAGGGGTTGGCTAGCCTAGTTCCATGATAGGAGCCATCACGGCCGATTAGGATTTAGGGCCGTGACAATAAATAATTACTAATTATATATTTCGATTGGGTTTTGTTTCGTTAGCATGTATTGATGTTGTTAATCTGATTTTGGTTAGATTCAGATCTTTTGGGAGCCAATTAAAGGGGCAAGCGCATCGTGGAGTAGCTTTTGGGCTGTTTTGAGGTAAGTAACGATTGTAACTCTAAACCTGAGGGTATGACACCCCGTTATCTATTATTGTGTTGATAAATGAGGTGACACACATGCTAGGTGACGAGTGTGGGGGCGTGTACCGATAGGGATTGTGACTTGGTCCGTCGCGTAGCAACTATTAAGCCGCGTATTCTATTTGAAACCTTACGACATCCTGTCTTTCAGAAGTTTATACTTGTTTATGGGTTGTGAGTCATGTCTGGGGCCTTGTGCCGATCTGTTTAGCCCCTCAGGGGTATTTTCCATGTTTGTGGCCTTGTGCCGATCTGTTTAGACCCTCGGGGGTATTTTCCATGTTTGGGGCCTTGTCCCGACCTGTTTTGACCCTCAGGGGGTACTTTTGCACTATTCTACCACTATCCTGTTAGTAAATTGTAAACTTAGTCATGTTTCCTACTTGCTGTTATTTTCACTGTTATTACAGTGCTTTGAAAACTCTGAAAAGTATTTGGGAATGAGTCCCATGAGTTGAGATAAATTGCCCAAGTGGCTTGTGAGGGTGACTGAGTCAGGCTGAGCCGAGTATGTGAGGATAGTTATGGGACGGGCTGCACGCTGCATCAATATATATGTTATATATTATATGTGGGTCGGGCTGCACGCCGCAACAATATAGATTATATATATACGGATCAGGATGCACGGCGCAACAATATATGTTATATATGGATCGGGCTGCACGCCGCAATAATATACATATTGGATCGGGCTTCACGCCACAACAGATATAGCGCTTGGGCTGAAGGAGTCCCTACAGGAGTCTATACACCTCCAGTGAGCGCAGTCGACTATTATATGGGACGGGTTGCATGCCGCAACAATATATATGTTATATATTATATGTGGATCGGGCTGCACGCCGCAATAGTATAATTATATATATATATATATATATATATATAAATGTAGTGGAGTGGGCTGCCCACCGCAACAGTTATGTGTGTTGATGGTACTTACTAAGTACGAGTGTTATGTGAGAGCATGAGATACTGATAGTGGAGTCACGAGTGACTAAGAGGCTTGCCCGAGAGGCTTTATTGTGAGTGATACTATGCCCGAGGGGCTTATATTCCATGAAAATGTTGTTTTCACTCTTTTGTACACTGAGCCTCTGATAATAAATGTTGGATAAAAGTTTTCATACGAGATTTTTAAATGAAAATCGGGGTTTTATGAAATATTCGGAATTGTAGATTTCTATCTTGATTTGCTCATTTCCACTGTTATTCATTATATGGATTTATATGATTTAAATGGCTCGTCACTACACTCAAGTTTTTAGTTACATTGATTACTTACTGAGTTGGCGTACTCACGTTACTCCCTGCACCTCTGTGTGCAGATACATGTACCAGACCATCTCACTAGTTGATTTATGGACGAGTTTGGAGTTGTTCAAGGATTGAGATAGTTGCTCAGCGTCCTTAGCTCACCTCCTTTCCTTCCCTCAGATCATAGTTTCTTTTGGTCTTTTGTAGCTTAGACTTTATTTGTAGCAAGCCACTATGTTGTACATTGTATTTTCAGTCTTAGATGCTCATGACAAATGGCTCCAGGTTTTGGGGAAGTGTGTATTTTGTTTCATCTCATTCTGCTATTTTTAAAATCTGCTAAATTTTGGGAATTTTGATATATATATATATTGATAGTCTGAAGGGGTTGGCTAGCCTAGTTCTATAATAGGCGCCATCATGGCCGGTTACGGTTTTGGGTCGTGACAAGTTGGTATTAGATCCTAGGTTAGATAGGACTCAACGATCATGAACAGGTTTAGTAGAGTCTTGAGGATCGGTACAGAGACGTCTGTACTTATCTTCGAGAGGCTACAGAACCCTTAGGAACAATCTCATTTTTCTTGAATTTTGTCGTGCCATTTGATTGGTTCTGGAAACTTCTGTTGTTTCATTCTCTTACAAATTGTGAGGACTCGCACCATCGATCAGGGAGATCATCTACCAGCTAGACCAGCGAGGGGTCGAGGCCGTGGTAGAGGTAGGGGCTAGCCCATGTGGCAGCCATGGCAGTATCAGTTTATCCCCCTACTACTCAGGATCATGTTTTCGTCGCGGATGCTCTAGCGGGACAGGCTCAGGCATCGACAGTGGCTATTGTTATTTCGCTCAGACCTTGACGGTGTGTACCACCCTTGTTCAGGAAGTTGCCGCTACTTCTCAGGCCGGGGGAGGCAGTCAGACTCCAGTTGCCCGGATACCTGAGTAGGGTACTCAGGGCCATCAGACACGGGGGGCGGTTCCAGCCCAGCCGGTTGCTCAAGTTTGAGACTTCGTGGTTCCGGCTATGCCAGAGAACGAGCAGCGTAGGCTGGAGATGTTTAGTAGACTACAGCCTTCGACTTTCAGTAGTGCTGAGGGCGAGAATGCCCAGGGTTTTCTGGATAAGTGTCAGAGGATGTTGCGTACTGCTGGGATTTTGGAGACCAGTGGGGTCTCATTTGCTACATTTCAGCTTTCTGGTGCTGCTTTCACTTGGTGGGAGTCTTTTGAGAGGCGTAGGCCTGTTGGTTCAGCACCCCTTACCTGGCAGCAGTTCTCCACTATCTTCTTGGAGAAATATGTACCCTAGTCCCACAGGGAGGAGCAACGCAGGCATTTTGAGCAGTTGCATCAGGGGGAGCTATTAGTGATGCAATATGAGATGCGGTTTTTGGAGTTGGATCGTCATGTCACCGAGTTGGTCCCTACTGATAGGGAGAGGATTAGGAGGTTTGTAGATGGCCTTACTTATCAGCTCCACCTTTTCATGACCCGAGAGAGAGTATCAGATGCTACATTCGAGCAGGTTATTGATATTGCTCGAGATATTGAGTCGGTTCGCTGCCAAGAGCGGGTAGAGAGGGAGGCCAAGAGGCCTCGTGGATCGGGTGGTTCTAGTGGTGCTCCATCTAGGGGGCAGTTTCCGCATGGCAGGGGCCGTTCATTCAGGCCTCCTCAGTCAGGCCGCCCAGCCTATAGTGGTGCATCTTCGGGGCATGGTCCCGCGGTTTTCATCCAAGCCATTCTTCATTCGGTGCCCTTCCATACCAGAGTACAGCTCGAGCACCATCAGCTCAGGGTTCTTCTATGCATGGTTCTCCTAGTGGCCATTCTGGTGCCAGAGGTTCATTTCAGTCCCAGTCTCCAGCTCTAGGGAGCTGTTATGAGTGTGGAGAGTTTGGGCATATGAGGAGGCAGTGTCCTCATCTTCTTGGAGGTCCATCTCAGCAGCCTTTGACTTCAGCTCCAGTTACTTCACCACCCACCCAGGCAGCCAGGGGTGGTAGTCAGTTAGCTAGAGGCCGCCCTAGAGGGGGAGGTCGAGCAGGTGGAGGTCATGCCCGTATGTATGCCTTTCCAGCCACGCCAGATGCTATGGCCTTCGATGCAGTGATCGCTGGTATTGTCTCAGTCTGTTGCCGAGATGCTTTGGCTTTATTTGACCCTGGTTCTACATATTCCTATGTTTCTTCATATTTTGCCCATTTTCTAGATATGCCCCATGAGTCTTTAGTTACATCTGTTCATGTGTCGACTCCGGTGGGCGATACTGTTGTTGTGGACCATGTGTATCAGTCGTATGTGATATATATTGGGGGTCTGGAGACCCGAGTGGACCTACTGTTACTCAGCATGGTCGATTTTGATATGATATTAGGCATGGACTGGTTATCTCCGTGTCATGTCTTTCTTGATTGTCACGCTAAGATCGTGACCTTAGCTATGCCCGGATGTCCGAGGGTTGAGTGGAGAGGGTCTTCTGATTATGTGCCTAGCAGGGTGATTTCCTACCTGAAGGCTCAGCATATGGTTGAGAAGGGGTGTTTATCGTATCTAGATTTTGTGAGGGATGTCAGTGGTGAGACTCCCGTTATTGATTTGGTTCCTGTGGTCCGTGACTTTCCGGACGTGTTTCTTGCAGATCTGCCAGGCATGTCGCTTGACAAGGACATTGATTTTGGTATTGACCTGGTGCCAGGCACCCAGCCTATTTCTATTCCACCTTATTGTATGGAACCAGCGGAGCTAAAAGAATTAAAGGAGCAGCTTCAGGAAGTCCTAGATAAGGGGTTCATTCGGCCTAGTGTGTCACCTTGGGGTGCACCAGTGTTGTTTGTAAAGAAGAAGGATGGTTCTATGCGTATGTGTATTGATTATCGACAGCTGAATAGAGTTACGGTAAAGAACCGGTATCCCTTGCCTTGTATAGATGACTTGTTTGATCAGTTGCAGGGTGCCAGAGTATTTTCTAAGATTGAATTACGTTCGGGCTATCATCAGTTGAAGATTCGGGGTCGAGACATCCCGAAGACTGCTTTCAGGACTAGATATGGTCATTATGATTTTCTGTTTATGTCATTCGGGCTGACCAATTACCCAACAGCCTTTATGCACTTGATGCACAGTGTATTCCAGCCTTATCTGGATTCTTTCATCATCGTGTTCATTGACGGTATCTTGGTGTATTCCTGATCTCGGGAAGATCATGAGCAGCATTTGAGAGTTGTGCTTCAGACCTTGAGAGAGAAGAGATTGTATGCGAAATTTTCGAAGTGTGAGTTCTAGCTTGATTCGGTAGAATTCTTGGGGCACGTGGTGTCAGTGAGGGTATTCAGGTTGATCCGAAGAAGGTAGAGGCGGTGCAGAGTTGGCCTAGACCGTCATCAGCTACTGTGATTCAGAGTTTCATTAGTTTTTCAGGGTACTACCGCCGTTTCGTAAAGTGATTTTCACCTATTGCATCACCTATGACCAGACTGACCCAGAAGGGTGCTCAGTTCAGGTGGACTGAGTAGTGTGAAGGGAGCTTTCAGAAGCTCAAGTCAGCTTTGACTACAACTCCGATATTGATTTTGCCTATGGGTTCACGTTCTTATACAGTTTACTGTGATGCCTCGAGAGTTAGCCTTGGAGCGATTTTGATGCAGTACGGTAGGGTGATTTCCTACGCGTCCAGACAGTTGAAGGTGCACGAGAAGAATTATCCATTGCACGATCTTGAGCTAGAAACTATTATTCACGCCTTGAATATTTGGCGTCATTATTTTTTATGGAGTTCATTGTGAGATTTTCACTGATCACCGTAGTTTGCAACATCTACATAAGCAGAAGGATCTGAATTTGCATAAGAGGAGGTGGTTGGAGATTCTCAAGGATTATGACCTCACTATCTTATATCATCCGGGGAAGGCCAATGTAGTGGCCGATGCCCTGAGTCGTAGAGCGGAGAGTTTGGGGAGTTTATCCTACCTTCCAGTAGTAGAGCGACCTTTAGCACTTGATGTTCAGGCTTTAGCAGGTCAGTTCATGAGATTGGATCTATCATAGCCTCCGCGAGTCTTGGCTTGTGTAGCCTCCAGGTCTTCTCTTTATGATCAGATTAGAGCACGCCAGTATGATGATCCACATATGTTTGTTCTTCAGGACAGGGTCCGTCGCGGTGATTCCAGGGATGTGGTTATTGGTGATGATGGGGTCATGAGGATGCATGGGTGGATTTGCGTGCCCAATGTGGATGGGCTTCGAGATTTGATTCTAGCTGAGGCCCATAGTTCGCGGTATTCCATCCATCCGGGTGCTAATAAGATGTGTCAGGATCTGAGATAGCATTATTAGTAGAGGCGGATGAAGAGATATTGGTGAGTTTGTGGCTCGGTGTCTCAACTATCAGCAGGTCAAGTATGAGCACCAGAGGCCAGGTGGACTGTTTCAGAGATTTGATATTCCGGAGTGGAAGTGGGAGCGGATCACCATGGACTTCTTAGTTGGGCTCCCACGGACTTCGAGGAGGTTTGATGCTATATGGGTTATTGTGGATCGGCTGACCAAGTCCGTGCACTTCATTCCAGTTGGTACCACTTATTCTTCGGAGTGGTTAGCTGAGATCTATATCAGGGAGATTGTCCGATTGCATGGGATTCCAGTTTCTATCATTTCTGACAGAGGTACTCAGTTCACATCTCAGTTTTGGAGAGCCGTACAAAGAGAGTTGGGTACTCAGGTCGAGTTGAGCACTGCATTTCATCCTCAGACCGACGGGCAGTCGGAGCGTACTATTCAGATTTTAGAGGATATGTTTCGTGCATGTGTCATTGAATTTGGGGGTTCATGGGACCAGTTTCTGCCACTCACGGAGTTTGCATATAATAATAGTTATCAGTCGAGTATCCAGATGGCTCCATATGAGGATTTATATGGCAGGAGGTGCAGATCTCCGGTTGGTTGGTTTGAGCCGGGTGAGGCTAGGCTATTAGGCACAGACTTGGTTCAGGATGCGTTGGGTAAGGTGAAGTTGATTCAGGAGTGGCTTCGCACGGCGCAGTCTAGGAAGAAGAGTTATGCGGACCGGAAGGTCCGAGATATGTCTTTCATGGTTGGGAGAAGGTAATGCTAAAGGTGTCACCCATGAAGGATGTTATGAGATTCGGGAAGAGGGGAAAACTGAGTCCCCGATTTATTGGGCCTTTTGAGGTGCTTCAGAGGGTTGGGGAGGTGGCTTATAGACTTGCCTTGCCTCCCAGCTTATCGAGTATTCATCCGCTGTTCCATGTTTCGATGCTCCGGAAGTATGTTGGTGACCCGTCTCATGTTTTGGACTTCAGTACGGTTCAGCTCGAGGGTGATATGTCATATGAGGTAGAGCCAGTGGCTATATTGGGTCGTCAGGTTAGAAAGCTGAGGTCTAAGGATATAGATTCAGTGAAGGTTCAGTGCAGAGGACATCCGGTGGAGGATGCCACCTGGGAGACCAAGCGGGAGATGCGGGATAGATATCCTCACTCATTCGAGACTCCAGGTATGTTTCTGGACCCGTTCGAGGACGAACGTTTGTTTAAGAGGGGGAGGATGTTACGACCCGGCCGGTCATTTCGTGAGATTAGCCCCGTTTCCCCCATTTCTGCTTTATCATATATTGCTTATCCTTATTATGTTGTGTTGGGTCAGATGGTTTGGGTTCGGAGTGGTCGTGGTGAGAATTGAGACACTTAGTCTCTTAAATTAGCTTAATAGTTTAAAAAGTCAACTAGGAGTTGACTTATTGATAAACGACCTCGGAATGCGTATTTTATGGCTTGGATAGCTTCGTTAGATGATTTGGGACTTAGGAGTGTGTTCGGAATGATGTTTTGATGTCCGATATAGAATTAGGCTTGAATTGGCGAGAGTTAGTTTTTGGCGATTTTTGATCGGCAGTGGAAAATAGGCTATAGGGGTCGGAATGGAATTCCGACAGTTGCAGCAGGTTCGTAATGTCATTTTGGATATGTGTACAAAATTTCAGGTCAATCGGACGTGTTTTGGTTGGTTTCGGCATCGTTGGCAAAATTTAGAAGTTTCAAAGTTCATAGGCTTGAATTTGATGTAATTTTGGTGTTTTCGTGTTGTTTTTTGTGTTTCGAAGGCTCGACTAAGTTTGAATGATGCTATGGGGCGTGTTGGTATGTTTGGTTGAGGCTCCGAGGGGCTCGGGATTGATTTCGGATGGTTGGCGGAGGTTTGAACATGGGAAATATGCAGCAAATAGCTACTGGTGTGGCTGCACCTGCGGATGGGCAGCCGTAGGTGTGACGCCGCAGGTGCGAAGGTCCACGCGCAGGTGCGAAAAGAGGCTAGGCAGGAGGAGCCCACAGGTGTGAAGAGTTGGCCGCAACTACGAAGCCGCAGGTGCAGAAAAGGGACCGCAAGTGCGAGAATTGGACTGTTAGTGTGTATTCGCAGGTGCGCACCTGGGATCGCAGGTGCGGGTCCGCAGGTGCGAGGAAAGGTCCGCAGTGCGGATTAACTGGGCAGGATAGTATAAAAGAATGCCTCCGCAAAATTTTGGTTATTTTTCCATTTTTTCATGCGGGTGGAGCTTATTTGAGAGCAAATTGAAGAAGGTCTTCGAGGGTCTTCAGTGGAGGTAAGTTCCCGGACTATATAACTCGTTTCTATTCTATTTTGTTTCGGATTAGGCTTGTAATTTGAAGAATTTAAGTGGAAAAAGTTGGGAAAAATGGGGAGGAAGATTGGAAATTCTTTTGGTGATTTGAGTGGGCAATTATTGTCCGATTGTGGAGTTTTTGGTATGTATATAAGCGTGGGAGGATGAGGATTCTAGTGATGTAAATTTTGTTGAATTCCGAGACGTGCGTCCGGGGCTCGATTTTGGCCGAATTTCGAGAATTGTGTTAAACTTTATATTTTTCGATTGGGTTTTGTTTCGTTAGCATGTATTGATGATGTTAATCTGATTTTGGTTAGATTCGGAGCTTTTGGGAGCCAATTAGAGGGGCAAGCGCATCGTGGAGTAGCTTTTGGGCTATTTTGAGGTAAGTAACGATTGTAACTCTAATCCTGAGGGTATGACACCCCGTTATCTATTATTGTGTTGATAAATGAGGTGACACACATGCTAGGTAACGAGTGTGGGGGCGTGTGCCGATAGGGATTGTGACTTGGTCCGTCCCGTAGCAACTATTAAGCCGCGTATTCTATTTGAAACCTTACGACATCCTGTCTTTCAGAAGTTTATACTTCTTTATGGGCTGTGAGTCATGTCTGGGGCCTTGTGCCGATCTGTTTAGACCCTCAGGGGTATTTTCCATGTTTGTGGCCTTGTGCCGATCTGTTGAGACCCTCGGGGTATTTTCCATGCTTGGGGCCTTGTCCCGACCTTTTTAGACCCTCAGGGGGTACTTTTACACTATTCTACCACTATCCTGTTAGTAAATTGTAAACTTAGTCATGTTTCCTACTTGCTGTTATTTTCACTGTTATTATAGTGCTTTGAAAACTCTGAAAAGTATTTGGGAATGAGTCCCATGAGTTGAGATAAATTGCCCAAGTGTCTTGTGAGGGTGACTGAGTCAGGCCGAGAGCCGAGTATGTGAGGATAGTTATGGGACGGCTGCACGTTGCAGCAATATATATGTTATATATTATATGTGGGTCGGGCTGCACGCCGCAACAATATAGATTATATATATACGGATCGGGCTGCACGGCGCAGCAATATATGTTATATATGGATCGGGCTGCACGCCACAACAATATACATATTGGATCGGGCTGCACGCCATAAGAGATATAACACTTGGGCTAAAGGAGTCCCTACAGGAGTCTGTACACCTCCAGTGAGCGCAGTCGACTATTATATGGGACGGGCTGCATGCCGCAACAATATATATGTTATATATTATATATGGATCGGGCTGCACGCTGCAATAGTATAATTATATATATATATATAAATGTAGTGGAGCGGGCTGCCCGCCGCAGCAGTTATGTGTGTTCATGGTACTTACTGAGTACGAGTGTTATGTGAGAGCATGAGATACTGATAGTGGAGTCATGAGTGACTAAAAGGCTTGCCCGAGAGGCTTTATTGTGAGTGATACTATGCCCGAGGGGCTTATATTCCATGAAAATCTTGTTTTCACTCTTCTGTACACTGAGCCTCTGATAATAAATGTTGGATAAAAGTTTTCATACGAGATTTTTAAATGAAAATGGGGGTTTTATGAAATATTCGGAATTGTAGATTTCTAACTTGATTTGCTCATTTCCACTGTTATTCATTATATGGATTTATATGATTTAAATGGCTCGTCACTACACTCAAGTTTTTAGTTACATTGATTACTTACTGAGTTGGCGTACTCACCTTACTCCCTGCACCTCTGTGTGCAGATCCAGATACCAGACCATCCCACTAGTTGATTTCCGGATGATCTTGGAGTTGTTCGAGGATTGAGGTAGTTGCTCAGCGTCCCCAGCTCACCTCCTTTCCTTCCCTCAGATTATAGTTTCTTTTGGTCTTTTGTACCTCAGACTTTTGTTTTAGCAAGTCACTATTGTACATTGTATTTTCACTCTTAGATGCTCATGACAGTTGACTCCAGGAGTTTGGGGAAGTGTGTATTTGTTTTATCTCTTTTTGATATTTTTAAAATCTGCTAAATATTTGGGAAATTATGGGATATATTAATAATCTGAAATGGTTGGCTCGCCTAGTTCCATGATAGGCGCCATCACGACCGGCTTAGGGTTTGGGGTCGTGACACGCACACACTAGGTGACGAGCGTGGGGGCGTGCACTGATAGGGATTGTGACTTGGTCCGTCCCGTAGTGACTATTAAGCCACGTATTCGATTTGAAACCTTATGACATCCTGTCTTTCAGAAGTTTATACTTGTTATGGGCTGTGAGCCATGTTTGGGGCCTTGTGCCGACTTGTGTAGACCCTCAGCGGTACTTTTACACTATTCTACCACTGTCGTCATAGAACATCTGTGAACTCAGTCATGTTTCCTACTTGTTGTTATTTTCACTGTTATTATGTGAGGATAGTTATGGGACGGTCTGCACGCCGCAATAATATATATGTTATATATTACATGTGGGTCGGGCTGCACGCCGCAACAATATAGATTTTATATATATATATATATATATATATATATATATATATATATATATATATATATATATATATATATATATGGATCGAGCTGCACGCCGCAACAATATATGATATATATATGGATCGGGCTGCACGCCACAACAATATACATATTGGATCGGGCTGCACGCTGCAGCAGATATAGCGCTTGGGCTGAAGGAGCCCTTCCAGGAGCCTGTACACCCCCAGTGAGTGCAGTCGACTATTATATGGATCGGGCTGCACGCCGCAGCGTATGTTATATATATGGATAGGGATGCACGCCGCAACAGTGTATCATATATTAGTATAATTATATATATATAATTATATATATATATATATATATATATATATATATATAGTAGTGGAGCGGGCTGCCCGCCGCAGCAGTTGTGTGCGTTCATGGTACTTGCTGAGTACGAATGTTTAAGTGAAAGCATGGGATACTGATAGTAGAGTCACGAGTGACTGAGAGGCTTGCCCGAGAGGCCTTATTGTGAGTGATACTGTGCCCGAGGGGCTTATATTTTATGAAAATTCTATTTTCACTCTTCTTTACACTGAGCCTCTGATAAAATGTTGGATAAATATTTTTATACGAGATTTTTAAATGGAAACCGGATTTTTTTAATGAAATATTCGAATTTTAGATTCCTGACTTGATTTATTCATTTCCACTGTTGTTCATTATATGGATTTACATGATTTAAATGCTCGTCACTACACTCAAGTTTTTAGTTACATTGATTACTTACTGAGTTGGCGTACTCACGTTACTCCCTGCACCTCTGTGTGCAGATCCAGGTACCAGACCATCTCACTAGTTGATTTCCGGACAAGCTTGGAGTTGTTCGAGGATTGAGGTAGCTGCTCAGTGTCCCCAGCTCACCTCTTTTCCTTCCCTCATATCATATTTTCTTTTGTACCTCAGACTTTTGTTGTAGCAAGCAACTATGTTGTACATTGTATTTTCAGTCTTAGACGCTCATGATAGTTGAATCCAGGTTTTGGGGAAGTGTGTATTTTGTTTCATCTCATTCTGCTATTTTTAGAATCTACTAAATTTTGGGAATTTTGATAAATATATATTGGTAGTCTAAAGGGGTAGGCTAGCCTAGTTCCATGATAGGCGTCATCACGGCCGTTTAGGATTTAGGGCCGTGACAATAAATAATTACTAATTGCATCACAAATGGTTTTATAATAATCTTATGGCTTAATTTCATCATTTATATTTATACTAAGCTTTAATTATCTCATGAATAACCATATTTATATTTTAGGGTTATAATTGCAATAACTTTGCAATAATAACCCATGCGTGCATAATTACCTTATTTCACTAGAAAATTACCAGTTGTATTTTTATAATATTAAGTAATTATTTTAAATCATTTGTATGCATAAAAATCATTTTCTATAATTTATTAACTGTTTTTATAAATTATTTATCAAATCAATTGGGTATTTAACAAATGTCTCTTTTAATTTGTTTAATTTCGGACCTTAGCCCAAATATTACCCTAGCCTAATTAAACCAATAGCCATAACCCAATACCCAAAACCTAACTCTTCCAACCCGCCCAACCCCAGATGGAATCCTGACCGTTGATCTCAGAAGATCAACGGTCCGGAATCTATTTCCTTTTTTAATTAACCCATAACCCCCCAAACCCTACTCACTTCTAAAAATCCGCCGCCCCCTAAATCCCTTCCTCCTGTATTCTCTCTCAACCTCCCCTAACCTTAACCCGCCGTCATTTGAACCCCTTAGATTCATGGTTTATTCCTTCGATCTTTGGCCTTATCTGGCCTCCTATCTCTTCTGGCTATTCAACACAGACTTGGCTTCAACTCTTCACTTTTTGATGAACTTTCCTTGTGTTCGTCACTACGTTTGTGAGTATTGTTATTTTTGTGTTTATGGCTTGAAACTCCGGTTCTTAACTGGATTTTTCTCACCTCGTTCCATTCTTCAAAACCCTATTCTCTTTCTACTTGAGTCTGTTCAGATCCTTGTAGATCTGAGATGATTTTAAGTTTATTTGGTATTTTTATTTTAAAAAAACCTTCTGTTTTTCCTTACTATTAATCGATTTTAATGTTTTTCTAAAACTAGGGTTTCATCTTTAAGTACTCTGCAAAAAGATTCTAAAGTTTCTAAGTGTTTGAATCTGATTCTCTTTACTGGTTCTACTGATTTTTCATGCCTATGTTCTAATCCCTTGTTTGTTTAATTATTTTACTGTTTGTTTCAATATTTACCCGTTATTCTGTGTGCTGTCAATTAACAGCGAATAATTGATTTTTTCCGCCTAATTAGGGTTTGAAATCATATTAGTCTGTTGTACTTCTCTGTGATTTTGACCTATTTTCCTTATTTGTGACTCCTAATTGGTACTACTTGCCTTAATTAGTTTATTAGCTTGATTTCTAGGTTTTGATTTACTCTAACCGACTTATAATGGCCTATGACTCATTTCCTGCCTTATTTGAATCCCAATCTGGGCTGGTAATTGATTCTCCTTATTTTAAGGTGTCTTTCCTGGATTCTGTTTGTACTAATTAGTCGGGTTTAACCCCAATTAACTGGTTGATTTTATTTGTATACCTTATTTATGAACTCTATTATTCTTTGATTTATTTGTTTTCCCTTGCTAAGTGCTATATAAACCCCATTCTGATTTCTTTCAAAACAACACAAACACATATAGAGAGATACAGAAACACACACGAACTCTTACTCACACACTCTCACTTGTAGTTCTTTCTGTTGCTTCTATTTGTTGCTCTGTCTAGCCGGCTGAAAGCCAAGGCTTGACTTTCCTGTTGCTACCGCTTAACTGGTATGTATCCACTTCTGTTATCATTCAATATGCTATGTAATTAGACCTATGTTCTCCCTATTTTACTTCTTTTAAACATCATGTCTACCTCTGTTTGCCCTTATGTTTCTGTTCATTGCCTTGCTTTAACTCTTGTGATTTTGTCCTGCCCATTGTGTTAGTATGGTTAACACACCTTAGCGTAGTCCTGTTTGATCCAGGATACTTGTTCACTTGTTACTCCACTATCATGTTTCAATCCCTGTCCTGTTTTATGTGTTTACCTTAACAGGTTCCTGATTAATTCTTGATTTCTATGCTCTCAACTTTTTCTACCTTTTCTGTATGACTGCCTGATCAGTAACTTGATCCCGGCATGTTGATCCCTGTTTAATATATGCCTATATGCTCACCTAGTAATAGTTAATGAGCTAAGTCAATCCCAGGCAATGTGAAACCTTATTTGAATTGATTGTGACTCTGTTTTGTCTGTTGTTTGACTACTGGAGTTCATGTCTGTCACAACCTAAATCGATGAGCCGCGACGGGCACCCGGTACCTTACTCAACCGAGTACCAACATAACGTATCTTTTCATATCATACTATCATAGATAACTGAGCGGAAGGCTGCCGTGAGATAAGTAGAATACAACATGTGTTGATACCCAATTTTTTCCTATAATATTTTTTAAATGCATATGTACCTTCAAAACTATGCATTAGAATCAATTGATATTTTTCCATAATTTTTATATTTTTAAATTAATTTATCCCAGTACTTTATTTACATAAATAATTACAAAATTACATTACAAACAACTTTATAGCATTTCATGATTTAATTCTGCTATTTATAGTCATATTAAGTTTAAATTATTTCACAAATGGCTAGATTTAGACCTTTTGGTTACAATTGCAATAGCTTTGCAATTACAACCCATGCATACATTATTGTGTTATTTTACCAGAAAATGGCTCATTGTATTTTTGGAATATTGAATAGTTATTTTAAAATATTTCTATGCATGGAAATTATTTTTTATAATTTGTTAATTAATTTTTCTTAAATACTTGGGTATTTAATAAATGGCCCCTTTTGTTTTCAGACTTAACCCTTAAAACCAGGCCAAAACCCCTTTTAAAATTAGCCCAAACCCTTAAGCCCAAATGCACACCTGCCCGACCCAATTACTCCATTCAATCTTGACCGTTGATCATCCAAATTAACGGTCCATATTCCCCCTTCCATAATTAAACCTAGACCTAAACCCCCAAACCCTCTCATTCTCTCCCTCACCCGCCGTCATCACATCCCTATTCTCTCAACACTCTCGACCTAACCCTAATTCTAAACGCTGTCACCGGCATATATCTCATCTATATGGTTTTCCTATACCCTCTCCGGCCAGTTCTGGCCTCCTACACACCATGGCTCTTTGACTTCTTATATCCTTGAGAAGATCTCAAGAAACCCAACCAGTTATGGTTTGAAACTTTGCTTATTAGCCTGTCTCAGGCCATTTTTCGACTGTGAGTAAGAATTCCTCTTGTTTTGTTACAAATATATGGTCTCTTGACCTATTCTCTCATCTCTACTACTTTTCTGAAAACCCTAGTCTGTTACTATCAATCCTTCTCAAATCTGAGATGAATCGAGCACTATTACATGTTTTCCTTTGAAATTTTTTGGTTTAACTGATTATTCCGACTCTTCCTAAACTAGGGTTCTTCCCAATTTGTTTTTCAAATGTTTTTTTGACTCCTACGTGTTTGATTAATTGTTCTTTCATCTTCGTGACTGATTTGTGCAAAAATACTTAAACCTTAGTTTATTTTGTGTGATACACTAATTTTTCCAACCTTTCCTTCGATTTTGGGTTCTTTCTATGTTACCAGTCGTATTACTTTGCTCTATTTTTGGACTTAAACATTGTTCCTTGTTAAATTCAGTATTTTTGTGGTTTTGCCCTAATTAACCTCTGTTAGGGTTCGAACCTGCTCTTTCCGGCTAAGTTCTATGTTTCTGTGAGGTTTTACTTAGTCTAATTTATATTTATGGAAGTTGAGTAATTCTTTTCGGAAATCAGTGTTATTTTGAAAGTTTTGCTGATTGCTTTACTCCTTTAGAGATTCGTATGCATAAATCTTGTTTGTTTCCTTGTTTATGAATTTAATTGGCCATCTATGCCTTAACTGATTGCCCGTATAATTTTGTGATTGTACTGATCCTTTATTTTGTATAATTGGGATTCTTGCCTTAATTAAACTCCCTGTTTTTACCGTTTGATCAATTACCCCTAATTAAGGGAGGTTTATTCCGAACCCTTATGTGATTGTATTCTGTGACTCTATGATTTCCTTAATTGACCGAATACTGATTCCTTTACCTTATTTGTTCTACTCTTAAATTTCTATATATACACTCTTGTTTTTCCTCTCACAATGGACAATAGTTCAAACACACACACAAACTTTCTCTTATCTCTCTTTCTGCTACTTGTATTCATTGCTTGTTTAGCCGGCTGTAAGCCAAGGGTAGACTGTCAAATCCTTCCTACTTCACCTTCTGTCTTTGCTTTCTTAACTAGTATGTTCCTGCTTCTAATGCCATTCATTCTACTATGAAGTTTAAATCTATATGATTCTCTGGGGCTCTATTCATGTTAATATCCATGTCTTTTCTGCATAATACTAACCGCTTGTGTACCTAATGTTATATTCTTTCTTGTTTACTGTTTGATCAGTATGTTTAAGTTCATCCTTTCTTGTTTATTGCTTTAATCACTATGTTTACTTTAGTTTAAGTACTCCCATCTTTCCTGTTTACTTCCTTCAACCAGCATGCTTACTTTTGTGTCTCAGACTCTTATCTATTTAACTTCAATTGGCATGACAAATTCTGTGTAGTTAGACTCCTGTCTTCAGCATGACCATTCCTACACTTAGTTATTGTGTTTTACTATCTATTGCTGTTATTTAGCATGACTACTTTAGCATTAAGTCTGGCTGTTAGACCTATGCTGTTCCTACCTAGACTCTAGGTCAGTATGTTATTGTGAATTCGGTTGTTGTAGAAACCCTTGCCTATTCCATGTATCTGTTACTCTGTATGCTCTCACTCTTATCCTGTTCTTGTATGTTTCTGATATAGTTGTTGTAACTGTTTGTACACCTAGAACTAGTTAACAAACTGAAGTCGAATCTCGGAAATGTGATGCTTTTGTGACCATGCTGTTGTTTTCTGAACCTTTTTTTCCTTCAAAAGGTTTTTCAACATGTCCTTTTTTACTCTTAATATGTTTTCCAAAAATGTGTCCATTCTTAAAGTATTTTTTACTCTTAAATGTTTTACTCCTCTACTACTGTCCAAAAGTTATTCCAACTACGTCAAGGACTCTCACTCCTGCTCTTAGATTACTTAAGTTCTGCCCCTATAGTGTGTATATTGCCTGGGAATCCATGAGATTCCTCTGAACTCTGTCACACTAGGGCTGGCCTTTTCCACACTGCACATAATCACTTCCTTATTCAAAGGAATCTCAGCACTCAGCACCTCATAGTCAGCACACAACTCAGCACTGATCACTTCCCTATTCATTCTAAGTTTAATGAATGGTTATGCCAAGATTACTCGATGTTATGTA
>ML368067.1:0-17085 GCA_005239505.1 Nicotiana paniculata
GTGATAGTGGTACATGTTATTGTTCTTCCGATTGGCCTTCATTACCACTAGTGCACCGGAGCACATTCTCATCACTCCATTTTCTGCAATAATTTTGAACCCTTCTGATTCTAGGGCTCCCACAGAGATGAGATTCTTCTTCAAATCCGGTACATATCGAACATCTGTTAATGTTTTGATCATTCCATCATGGTTCGTTAATCGTATTGAACTAATGCCATATGAGGTAAGAGGGCTTTTATCCGCTGTGTGGACGACTCCATATTCTCCTTCTTGAAAATCCACGAACCAGTCCCGGTTGGGACACATATGATAGCTACAAGCTGAATCCAGCAACCATATGTCACATGGTTTGAATGACTCAGTTGTAACTAGTGAGAAATCAGAGTCGTCACAATCAGCTACATTTGAATCCATGACAGCCTTCCCATTNTGCCTTGTTTTTCAACTTTGAACAGTCTTGCTTCCAGTGCCCCTTTTCTCGGAAAAATGCGCATTCATCTTTGCTGGGTCTGGATCTTGACTTGGATCTTCCTTTCTTCGTTCTCATATGATTTTGAGAACGGCCTCTCACGACCAATGCTTCTCCTTCTCCGCCCATCTATTTTTCACCCTTTCTTTGTTCATAGCTGTACAAAGCCGAACAAACTTCTCTGAGAGAAACTTCGTCATTTCCAAGAGTAGAGTAGTTTCAAGGTGCTCGTACTCATCAGAAAGCGACCCCAAAAACATCAAGGACAAGTCACCATCATCAAAAGTTGCATCCATATTTTTCAAATCTGTGACCAACTTATTGAAACTGGTGATATGTTCATTCATTGCGGTACCAGGAACATAGGTGAAGCGAAACAGTCTTTTTTTCATGTACAAAAAATTTATCCTCCAGTGCTTTCCATAATTTACTTGCAGAAGTTTCCTTTGTGTATGGATATTTCTGCTCTCTAGCAAGGTAGGATCGAATGGTACCGCAAGCAACACGGTTGATAATTTTCCAATCTTCTTCTCCAATAACATCTGGTTTCCTCTCTTCAATGGCAAGATCTATCCCTTGTTGAAAAAGAACATATAGAACCTCGCCTTGCCACATCCCAAAATGTCCTGACCCGTCAAAAATTTCTACCGCAAATTTTGCATTTGACACAATTCTTGACATAAGCGAAGATGCCAACAATGACGTATTATTGACACTTGATGTAGATTCTTCTTGTTTATTATCTCCCATTTTTTGCTACAGACACTATTTATCTGCTGAAAGTACAGAACACCAAAGTAATTTTTTTCTGATGTGGAAGTTCAGACTATGCTGCAACCACAGAGCATACAAAGATAGAACCTTGGCTCTGATACCAATTGTTGCGGAAGCCGAATATATAGAGAGTGATTAAATCACAACTACTATATCTAAAGGTAGCTAATAAATAGTAAATGACAAAATAATAAAAGGAACACCAGAAATTAACGAGGTTCAACAAAATTTGATTTTTGCCTAGTCCTCAGACACAATCAACTCAAACTTTATTTCACTCCAAAAATGCAAGTGAAATACTACAAGAGGGAAAGAATATTCAAATGCCTTTAGGAGATAAGAAGGCAAGTGAGAGATATGTTCAAATGAACAAAACCCTTGCTATTTATAGAAGGGAAATTGCCTTAATAATGTCATGCATGACATCATATTAAGTGTGATCATGCAATGTAAATGCATGAAAATGTATTTATCAATTTCTTCCAAAAAGGAGGCTTCAAATGTTCACACTAGTTCAATTAATCTTGCCATCAAATTCAACAATTTGTCCCCTTCTATTGTTTCCTTTTTTGCACAACTTCTACACATATATATTTACATGTATACTGAGATGTCCTTGTGCTGGAAAGGGTACCATCTCCACAACATCTCTTCCTAATTCAATGCCATTAATTTGGCTATCATTTTTTGAAGAAGCAATAATATTATTAATGCTAGCCATTGTATATGCTTGATTAAAACGTGTGGTACTTGTCACAAATAATCAAATCTATGTATTAAGGGGTTAAACCTAGTTAAAAAACTGATTTATAGGTGCGAGTTATGAGAGCAGGATTAATTTTGAGCAGATCTGGTAGAAAAATAATAATGGGATGTGACAATCATCCCAAATAGCGTGAGTTATAAATGAGCATTAAATAGCAATGAACAATAATAAATGACATTTGGGTAAATAAAGAAATGATTCACCAAATAAAGGATAAGATAGATATTATTCCCTTGGCATTGATGAATTGTTGACAAATCTTTGGATGTTTGAATTATCTCAAATCTGGTAATAAGTCTAGAATAATGTGGACGAGAATCTTGATGAAAATTTGTTTTTTGTCCCTTGGTTAGAGAGAGATTTTTTTTTATCAAATTATGTTCTTACAAATGAATACCAAATTCCCTACATCACCGTCTCTTTTCCTATATCTATATATATGAGACATACCCCTAAAAAATCGTAGTAGTACAAGTGTAGAGAATATCCACTAGAATATTCTCTTTAATATCCAATTTTGAATACTAGTCATTATAGCTCTACTAATGGTGCTCGACATCGACCATCGTTGACACCTCGACCACGAACCTCGCTGATTCCGGGTCGACATAGACTAACCCTTTCCTTAGTGCTATATTACCCTAAATATGCTAGGGTAGATTTTGACCTATACAGTTAGTCCCTCCACTTATTGAGGCCGGTCTCAGACAACCGTGATGAGTTGATTCTATTTGTCGTAGTCGAGAAGATTGGATGTGTGGGTCGGGTCGTGATGTTTGAGACGAGATGGAGATGTGGCCTTTCATGAGCCACAACTTTTGGGGTTACGTCATTTCTATATTAAAGTGACGTCATGAAATCATACGTCATTATGGTGCATTTTCCCGATGCTTTGTGTCGTTTCGTGTGCGTCTGTTGGTTGGATTTGCCGCTTTGATACCTGTGCGAGGTAATGATGGAATAATTTATTGGTTTAGATGTCTGAATTATCGTAAATAGTGATGTGAGATCACACACTCATGTTTTACAGATTTTCTATTTTGAAACCTAGTGCCTTCTTCTTCCTATTCCAGTGTTGTGTATCTTCCTTTCTTGCTCTAGCGATCCTCTTTGCGTTTAATTTGTCTTTACTGGAATAACCTCTCTTTCTTCAGAATTATGGTTAACATATCTTCTGGTCCCAATGATGGAAATAACCCGGTTCCCTTGGCGATGATTTTTCCTCCTCATGCGGAGGGCCTCTCTGTTGTCGTAGAGGATGAGAACTTCTGCCCAGCGGAAGAGATAATTCCTCGTGGTGAGACAGTCATGTATGATTTTACATAGGCGCCTAAGGCTGAGCCCATGATCTCCCAGTCGGCGATGAAAGAGGCCAATTTATTAGATCATAGGGCTAAATTTGACATTCTCGCTCATATCGAGTTGGTCCCTACAGAGCAGGACGTGGTACAAGTCCACCTCCCCGGGTATTATGCGTTCTACGCCTACCCCTTTCATGTTGGTTACACTCTTCCCCTTCTCCCCTTGGTGGAGGAGTTTTGCCACTTTTATGGAGTTTTCCCGGCTCAGCTCGTGCCATATATATACAAACTCATTAAGATGCTTACTAAGTTTATGGAATTGGTCGGGGTCGAGATCATGCTTCAACATTTGATGCATATCTTCGCCCCTAGTTTCTATAGGGTGACATTGTTAAACATTCTTCATCGAGGAGGAATTCCTGGTGGTGAAGATAGATGATAAGGCGAGCAGATAATTTGGCACAATTTTTTATTCGTCAGAACCGAGAACGTGGTGGTCAACGCGGACAACTTCCCCAAAACTTGGATTTATACTTGTAAGTGTCTAACTTCTCTTCATTGAGACATCTGATTTACTTGCTCAGTCGTAAGTTATGATCCCTTACTTACCTCTTATGCAGCCAAGACTACGCCCCCTCCTTTGGCTAGGGAAATTTCTGATTGGGTCGGCCGACTCCTCCCTCACATCACGGGAATTTACGAGTGGCCGGGTATTTTATGAAGTTTGGGGCCTCTTAGTCACTTACCATTTTATAGTTTGCACTGGCTGACCCTCTTTTCCTTTGTGGTTCTTTTAATTCCAGCTCGAGGGCCTTCAATAAGGCAGAGAGCTCCTCCACTTGCATTTAGTAAGAGGAAAAATGCTTCATCTTTGACGTTTGTCCCCTCTACGACTGCGTCAAGGTCTGCTTTCTCTTTGGTTTCTTCTCCATCTATTATCGTGGCTAGGTCTACTCGTTCTTTGGTTCCACCTTCTGCTACTTCAGCATCAATTTCTTTTCCACCGATGGACATTTCAACGAGGGGGACTCTGGCTTCCCTTTCATATCGTCTTGTGGGCGAGAGGTCGAAATCATCACAAAATGATGGGGATTTGGTACCCCATAAGAGGAAGTCAGTGGACGTTAGCGAGGGGGCTGCCCGGGCCGTGGATTCTATGATGGATGATTTTACTCTCCGTGAGACGCTGAACATAATTCTTGAAAGTGACGTCGACATCTGAGGTTCCGAGATCGGTGGAGGACATAGAGGGAATGTATCTTCCTTCTTCGATGATGGAAGTTGAAGGTCCGACTGCTAGGGTTTCCTATACCACGCGACAGAAGGGGCCATCGACCTCGTGGCCAGCTGATGTTGTTTCTTTGCCAGCCAATGAGAGAGGTAATGGAGTTGCCGATGACAGGTATGTGATGGTCTTAAACCTCGACGCTAAAGAGCTGAGGATGATGGAAGAAGGTTTTACTCAGCCCGAGGTGAGGTTAGAAGGGTCTACGCGGACCATTCTGATCCCCAAAGATTATGATGTATTGAAGAACACAGAGAACGTGGTATTTTCCCTTGTTCTCCTTTGCTCTAACATGGAGGGTAAAACTCTCAAGGTGTTGGATTACGTTACCCTATCAAGGAGCACAACCATCCTCCCTCTCAGGGTAAATTTTTAAAGGCTTCTATTTCCATATATGTTTTGTTCAAAGTTTTGGGCTTCGTTTTAGTGCTTTGCACATGTGATTACAGACCATGATTTTGGAAATTGAAATCACCTGTAGGGAAGAGAGGCGTAAGGAAATATTCAAGAAGCTGCAATGCAAATACTTTGAGTACCGCAATAAGGAAGAAGAGCTCGAGGTCTAGGGCCGTGGAGGTCCAATGTGGCGACCACCAAACGCAGGTGGTCGAGTTGCGCAGGCAATTCGAGGAGTGTCACTTGAAGATGGATGTTCTTCATGGTGATATCACCGAGAAATAAAACGAACTGGATAGGGCAGAGCTTGCTCAATCGGAGGCTTCGAAGAAGACGGAGGCCCGTAAGGTAGTGATCCGGACTCCCCGTTCGGAGCGAGAGAACGAACTAGAAATGGTAAGGCTAAAAGAAGAGTGGCTTGATGAGAGGGTCGGAGAGTTGGAGAAAGAAACTTATGACCTCTATGACCGAATTGATGCTTTTGAGGCCGAGAATGCCCAATTATTGGTGCAATTGTCCTCTTCCCGTACCTCAGTCTTTCCTAATGTTCTTCGAGAGTTGTATGAGGAATGGAATCATGTCGAGGCCTGGCTAGACGTGTTTTGACATTTTCACAAGTCAGGATCTGTTTCTGGGACCGCCCTTGAAGATGCTCATGTTAAGGCTCGCGAAGTTCGAGCCGCTTGCAAGTACGACCCTAATATGCCAGAGGCCGGCGAGGGTGAGGGGAACGAAGGTGCAGAGACCGGCTTGAGCAGAACACCTGGTCCATCGCTGCATATCCTAAGGGAGAAGGCGAGGGTGTTGACAGTCAGGAGGGGGATGTTGTTGAGGCCCATAACGGTGAGGATGTCGCAGACCGTGATAGTGGTGGCCAATAGTTTCATTTTTTGACTCTTTCTTTATTTTTGTATATGGTTGGTGACGCCTTCATGAACTTTTGTAAAAAATATTCTAAGTATGAAATACCAACTTCAATATTTGCATCTATATATCTTCTTATGGTTCGTATTTGTATATCCTTTTAATTTTGTCGCTTGGTGGCCTTGATTTTCTAGCCGTAATCACTTAGTTCGAACAAGGTCGATCATATCCCGAGTTTAATTATGGCTGAGGACCAGTAGGTGTTAATTCGAACAAGGTCAAATTAAAACATAGGTTTGATTACGGCCAGTGGCCAGTAGGTGTTAATTCAAATATGGGCGAACATAACCTTCATTTAATTATGGTCAAAGGCTGGTGTGTTAGTTTGAACAAGGTCAAACATAACATGTATTTATTTATGGCTGAGGGCTGGTCGATGTTAGTTTGAACAAGGTCGAATTGAACCTAGGTTTGATTTTGGCCGATGGCCAGTAGGTGTTAGTTCGAACAATGTTGAACATAACCTTCATTTTATTATGTCCGAGGTCCGGTAGGTGTTAGTTTGAACAAGGCCGAGCATAAACTTCCTTTATATTATGGCCAAGGGTCGGTAGGTGTTAGCTCAGACAAGGTCGAGCATAACCTTCATTTAATTATGGCTGAGGGATGGTGGGTGTTAGTTCGAATAAGGTCGAATATAACCTATGTTTAGTTAGTTATGCCTCTAGGTGCAGAGCTTGTTGACATCATAAACTTTAAGCATTGTTGCTTTTGTTGGACACTTGGAGAAATAGAAATAAACTTCATGCATTGCTTCTTTGTTCACACACTTGAAGAATTTTATAAATTATCAGGCATTGACTGGCGTTGTTGTCTCTGTCCTAGTCTATCTAGTCCCTTCATTAGTTGTACTGAAGAGTGCTTGAGAGGTCAAGCACTGAACTAACCGTCCCATGCCTATGTCTTTGCGTACTTCGACTTGAAGTGTTCCCTTCGTTGCCTTGTTAAAAACCTCCTTATGTAGGTCATCTCTCTTCGTTCTTCGAATTCGTCGAGCTCCTGCCTTCTACTTTCATCATTCTTTGGTCCGCTCTCATTGGAGTATTTTAGACTGGGCTCCTCTACCTCAACCGTATTACTGCATCAGACCCATAGACTAAAGTGTAGGGCGTCTCTACTTTACTTGTCTTCGTCATTGTACGTTAGGCCCAGAGTACTTCTGGTAATATTTATGGCCTCAGCCCCTTGGCATCTTCATGTTTTTTCTTCATAATGTTCAGTATCAATTTGTTGGAGGACTCCACTTTCCCGTTGCTCGTGAGGTGGTATGGCGTCGAAAGTATTCTTTTGATATGTGATATTTAGCTTAAACTGTATATATTCTATGTATATCGCCTCATATTTTAATTCTGTTTTGTGAGTTTTAGATGATAAATATGATGATTTATATTAATTTGAAGTGTTTTTATATGTAGGAATGATTCAGGATAAATCAAGGGCGAAACGCGCGAAATTATAGCAAAAACGGATGAAATCGGAAAACCCGGGATTTGGGCGCTGGACGCCACCTGTGGCACTGGAGACAGTAAGTATTTTATGGGCAGTGCCCTGGTGGGCACTGGGCACTGGCCAGGGCGCCAGTTATGGGGAATTTTCCTGTTTTGCCCGGGACATGGTTATTTCGGCCCAAACCCTACCCAACGCGTATAAAAGGAATTCTATGCTTATTTTTTTGGTTTTTTTTATGCCACTTTGGAGAGAAGATACACAGGGGATCATTAGGGAGCAAGGGATTTCTCAGTTCTTCATCTTATTCTAGTGTTTTCAATATATACAACACTTATGCAATTGTGTTATTTTAGAATGAGTGGCTAAACACCCATTGTTCTGGGGTTGTGGTTTAGCCATGGATATTGTTATTCGACATTAGTTTAGCCTTGATTATAGTTCACTCAATATATGGTGTTTCTTCAATTCTGTGTTTAATTGCTTAATTGTCTGGCCAGCAGTTAGGTTCTATATACTATCTATGTTATGCTTGGGAAAGCCATATATAGATTAGAGAAAAATTGAAGAGAGTGCGATCTTAACCCTTCAGGGGAGCGGATTTGTGGTTAAGATAGGAATATACCTAGTCACCGTGCTTAATTAAACATCGTAATCTTAGTGCGTTCTAATATATTGATTTCATAAGAATATAGGCGTTAATCTATTGAGAATAGGCGAGTAGTGTTTCGGGAGAAGGCTTTGAGAGAGTTTATCGACTAATTAGCAACCATGAGTGAATTATATGAAAGGGAGAGTTAAATAGAATGCAATACGAGTGGTGAATTGATCACAACCCTGGAATATTTGTCTCTACTGAATACACAACAATACTCTCGTTACTAGATAATTAGTTCTTTCATAGAATCGTAGTATAAAATAGTTACATTCCTGGATTCTTACTTTGGCTTGATTCAATAACAATTAGAGTGATTCAGCAAGTAGTTTACGCAAGTCCCTGTGGGTTCGACATTTGATTTAATATTATATTACTTGCTACGACCACGTAAACTTGCGTGTGCGTTTGGGAGCAACAAGTTTTTGGCGCCGTTGTTGGGGACTTGAATATAGACTACTTTCTAGTATTTGCTTTAATCGTTTATTTTGTCTAGTCTAACGTTACTTGATTGTTACTCTAATAGCAGGAACAGGTTTATTGAATGTGTAGGGTCAGAAGCCAGGACAGATTTGACGGCTTTGACCCCGAACCTGAGAGAACATTTCACATGAGATTGAGGGAAGCAAGGGATACAGACAATATTCAGGACCTCATCCAATTTCCTGTGAACATGGCAGAGGAACAACACATGGCTGGTCAAGAGGTGGCAATGCCCAGTATTTCTAATGTTAACTCCAGCATCGTGAAGCCCAGAATCACTGGGCACTTTGAGCTGAAACAGAGCATGATCTGACTACTTCATGCAAAGGGGCAGTTTATGGGTCTTCCACACGAGGATCCACAGCAGCACATTCTGAACTTCTTGGAGATTAGTGATACTTATATCACTAACGGGGTCACGCCAGATCATGTGAGGCTCACGCTTTTCCCATTCTCGTTGTTGGGAGAAGCAAAGTGATGTCTAAAGGAAGAACTAGCTAATTCCATTACAACATGGAACGCTTTGGCGAGAAAACTTCTGGCAATGTTCTTCCCTTTAGGAAAGACTGTAAAGATCAGGAGTGAGATAGTCTCCTTTAGACAGAAAACGGGTGAATCTTTATATTCAGCATGGGAAAGGTTCAAGGGGCTACTCAGAGACTTCCCTCATCACAATCAGACAAACGAGGTGTTAGTTCACACTTTCGTTGGGGGGCTCCATTCGCAAACAAAAATTGTGGTAGATGCAGCAGCTGGAGGTCACGTGTTGGAGAAGAATTATGAAGAAATATTTGCATTATTGAATAAATTCTCCAAAAGCAATCCGGACTAGCAAGGTCAGACGGGAAGGAATGTGGTTCAAAAGTCACCAGGGGTTCTTGAACTAGATGTTGTCTCAGAATTGTCAGCTCATATCTCTACATTGACTAACCAAGCCAATCAGATGAACCTGATCATTAACAAGCAACAGTCTCAACCACTACAACAGGCCCAACCTGTGCAACAGATTCAGGTATTTTGTGAAGTTCGTGGAGAGGGTCACATGAGCAATCTATTCCCAGCAAATCCAGAGTCTGTATATTTTGTGGGTAATGTAAATCGAGGCCAAACAAATCAGTATGGGGACACTTACAATCCCAACTGGAGGAACCACCCAAATTTTTCTAGGGGTGGAAATCAAGTTAATCCTAATCAGTATCGGCCTCAAGCACCTCAACAATAATACAGACCACCTCAGGCTGAACAACCAACTAGCTTTGAGTAGATTATGAAGAGAATGATAAACGACCAACTTGCTTTCAATCAGAAAATAATGGCTGATCACCAGGCCCAAGCAGCAACAATGAGAAACTTGGAACATCAATTGGGCAACTTGCCAGTTCCCAAAATACCAGACCAGTAAGAGCTCTTCCTAGCGATACTGAGCCCAATCCTAAGGCTCAAGTCAATGCAATTACCTTGAGAAATGGAAGAATACTAGAAGAAGCTCCAAAAAATAAATAAGAATAAATCACATCTTGAAGGAGAATTAGTTCCCAAGCAAGTTCAGGGGAATGAGAAAGATGATAAAGGACTCGATCCAGTAATTGAAACAAGGCCACCACCTCCGTTTCCACAAAGACTGCAGAGGCAAAAAGATGATGCTAAGTACAAGAGATTCCTAGATATGTTGAGCCAACTGAGTATGAATTTGCCTTTGGTTGAAATTTTGCAAGAAGTGCCTAAGTATGCGAGGTATCTCACAGATATTGTGGAAAATAAACGAAGACATAAAGAGTGTGAAACAGTTGCACTTACCGAAGAGTGCAGTGCCAGAGTTTAGAGTAAACTTCCTCCTAAGTTGAAGGATCCAGGGAGTTTCACAATTCCTTTATCTCTTGGAAAATAATAAGTTAGAAGAGCCCTGTGTGATTTAGGGGCTAGTATAAATTTGATGCCATCTTCTTTGTTCAAGAAATTCGGATTGGGGGTTCTTAGACCTACCACAATCACTTTACAGTTAGCAGATAGGTCGCTAATTATGCCGGAAGGACTTATTAAGGATGTGTTAGTTAGAGTGGGAAAGTTTATTCTTCCCGCTGATTTTATTGTGCCTGATTACGAGGCAGATAAGGAAGTGCCCATGATTCTGGGGCGGCCATTCTTAGCAACTGGTGGAGCAATTATTGATGTAAGGGCAAGAAAGTTAAAAATGCGAGTTGACGATGAAGAGGTCACTTTTACTGTGTACAAGGCACTTAAACTCCCAAAGAATTATGAGGACCTGTGCATGATTACTGTGGTCGACATGAAGGGGGATATACTAGAGTTCTTATGTGCATGGCGGTGATCCACATGAGATAGTGTTGCAAGCTAAGGGTGTAATGATAATTGAGAAAAGAGCCAGGGATGAAAAAGGAGACCCGTTAAGAGCGCACAAAAAGGATAGGCTTCATGGGACAAAGAAGAAGATAAAGCGCCCAACCTGAGCAGAGTAGCAGAGTCGTGCCACGACTATAAATAAGGTGCTTGTTGGGAGGCAACCCATCCTGTATATCTGTTATGTTTTTAACATTTTTCTTAGTGTCGAGTTTTGTGTTGTTTTTAGTTTGCAGAGTAGGGGAAGTCTGAGTACCCAAAGTTGAAGCTGAGGGGCATGTTTGATCTTTAGTGTGGGGTCATTCCGACTCTAAAGATTGAGAATCATGTCCGAGCTAGGCCCGAGAGGGTCTCGGGGAGTATTTCTCACCCTTGTTTTAATGTTTTTCTTTGTGATCATGCATCGAGGACTATGCATAACATAAGTGTGGGGTGGGGAATCTACTTTCTAAAGTGAAATGTAATTGCATAAAATTATTATTTTTTTAGTTAAGAAACGAAAAAAAAATAGAAAAAGTTCGGATTTTTCCCAACGATGGATCTGTTTGACAATTTTCTTGAGGGATAAAGTCCGATTTAAAAATAACACAAAAAAGATTTTTTTTTTTTTTTTTTAGGATAGTTAGGTAGTATCCCTTTGTTTTTCTTTTGGCACTGGTTCTTTTCCAAGGGTGTAACTTGAACCGAGTATTTTGATTAGTTAGGAAGGAACTTAGTTACTCTTACAAATACCCATTGACATGTTTGGTGCCGGAATATTAGGTTATGACATACATTCTGTTTTCCCTTATATTTGGTTTGACATGTGATGCCTGAGTAAAACATAAATAGCCTCTTGTGTGACGCCTTAGCTCTTGTTTGACTTGTATGCTACATAGTGTATATTGCTTAATTCTCTCAATTTTTGTGCGCTTGCTTGACTTGAGAGTTGAATACAACCGTTGTGATTGAGTCATGTGCAATGTGTGAGTGAGGTTTAGTGATTTTCTATGCTATCCTGTGTAGTCTAGAACTTGCCCCGTCTGTTAATCGAAGCGAAATTGTAGGTTATGCTAGTCTAGGAGATGACGTAGGTATTTTCTTGCTTGATCATGGATGTGCTTGTCACATAATAATTAAATTTTCCATTGTTAGCCCCTTTGAGCCTTTATCCTTTTCTTTGGTACGCACATTACAAGTCGTACCCCTATTTTGTTCTTAAATTGAGACTTTTGCACCTTTTCCTCCTAAGGAACTTAGTCGCTAAAAGAAGTAAGGTGAGATATTGGGGATTAACTTTTGACTGGAGCCATGGAAAGACCTGTTAGTGTACTAAATTGTATTCAAAAGTCACTAGCCATTGAATCTTCATGTATGAAGTGTGTGTAGGAAAGGAAAAAAATTATATTAGAAGTATGTACAAAAAGATACACACCTCCAAATTTTTATTAATTTGTGCTAGTAAAAATATAGAAGTGCTTAATTGAAAAAGGTCTATGTTGAATATGAATTGTAGCAAGGGAAATTGTTGAGAAGAATATGTCTTGATTTGTGAAGGTAGTGTATTAAAGTGTCGAGGAGGGTTAGTCACTATTCCTAAATATATCATACACGTCCGTTAGCCTACATTACAACCTTAAAAGTCCTAATTGATCCTAGATTTGGCTAACTTGAATTAGTAGAGATCTACACTAAGGGCAAGCTTATGGTACGACCACGGGATCCATCTGAATTCTTTGTGAGAGTGAGGGAATTAGTTCAATTGTGTGATGTCCTTAAATTATGTTCAAAAGCATATTTGAATGTATGGACTAGTTATATTCACTCTTTTGTTGTTGGTGAGGGCACATGATCTCATGAACAATTGGCGATGTTGTAAACCAACTTATTGGGTTGGTAAGTGAATTGAGAGGGCTTAGTAGTTGCAAGTTGATTTTTGAGGTTGGGTGGTTGCAATTAGGTTGTTGGTATGATTGGTTAAACTGTTATACATGGGCATGTTTAAAGAAGGGGAAGAATGTGAAATTTTGTATGTTCATACTTGATATCCGGCATCGATCATAGTTAAGGGGTAAGGTGTGTGATTGAAAATTAAAATACTCCTTGATAATGAACTTGGTACTTGTTGAAGGGTAGTAGATTATCCCATTGCTCGAGGACGATCAAGAGCAAAAACGAGGGCAAAAAATATGATGATTTTTATTAATTTGAAGTTTTTTTATGTGTAGGAATGATTCGGGATCAATCGGGGTCGAAACGCGCGAAATCAGAGCAAAATCGGACGAAATCGGAAAACCCGGGATTTGGGTGCCACAGGCAGTGCTGGGCGCCACCTGTGGCGCTGGAGACAGTGCGTATTTTATGGGCAGCGCCCTGGTGGGCGTTGGGCGCTGGCCAGGGCGCCAGTTACGGGGAATTTTCCTATTTTGCACAGGACATGGTTATTTCGGCCCAAACCCTACCCAACGCTTATAAATGGAATTCTAAGCTTATTTTTGGGTTATTTTGTATACCACTTTAGAGAGAAGACACACACGGGATCATTAGGGAGCAAGGGATTTCTCAGTTCTTCATCTTATTCTAGTATTTTCAATTTATAAAACACTTATGCAATTGCGTTATTTTAGAATGAGTGGCCAAACACCCATTGTTCTGGGGTTGTGGTTTAGCCATGGATATTGTTATTCGACATTAGTTTAACCTTGATTATAGTTCACTCAATATATGGTTGTTTCTTCAATTTTGTGTTTAATTGCTTAATTGTCTGGCCAGCATTTATGTTCCGTATACTATCTATGTTATTCTTGGCAAAGCCGTATATAGATTAGAGAAGAATTGAAGAGAGCGTGATCTTAACCCTTCAGGGGAGCGGATTTGTGGTTAGGATAGGAATATACCTAGTCACCGTGCTTAATTAAATATCATAATCTTAGTGTGTTCTAATAGATTAATTTCATAGGAATATATGCGTTAATCTATTGAGAATAGGCAAGTAGTGCTTCGGCAGAAGGCTACGAGAGCGTTTATCGACTAATTAGCAACCATGAGTGAATTATATGAAAGGGAGAGTTTATTAGAATGCAATACGAGTGGTGAATTGATCACAACCCTGGAATATTTGTCTCTACTGAATACACAACAATACTCTTGTTACTTGATAATTAGTTCTTTCATAGAATCGTAGTATAAAATAGTTACATTCCTGGATTTTTACTTTGGCTTGATTTAATAACAATTTGAGTGATTCAACAAGTAGTTTACGCAAGTCCCTGTGGGTTCGACATTTATTTTAATATTATATTACTTGTTACGACCACGTATACTTGCGTGTGCGTTTTGGAGAAACAATATACCACTTCTCAAGAACTTCAGGACCTTCTTTTCCTTGAATTGAGGTCCGTTATCGCAGCTAATATCTTTAGGGAGGCCGAACCAGCATATGATGTTTTTCCATACAAAGGCGATCACATCTTGTTCACGTATTTGGGCGAATGCTCCTACTTTTACCCGCTAAGAGAAATAGTCAGTTAAAACCAGAAGGAATCGTATGTTACCTCGCCCTACCGGGAAGGGGCGCACAATTTCCGTTCCCCACTTGTTGACGCCTAGGTGAGGTGACCTAGTGGAGGTGTTCACCTGCATGGTGAATCATTAGGCCGTACTTTGGCATTGCTCGCATTTTATCATGAAGTCTGCGGACTCATTATTCATGGTGGGCACGTAATAACCTGTCCATATGAGACATCTGATTCAAGCCCTATTGCTCGAATGAGCTCCACAATGGCCCTCGTGGACCTCTTCAAAGACGCGCCGCGTCTGATTTGAGCCTTAGCATTTCGCTAGAGAGCCGCCGTACGTTCTCTTATGCAGATCATTGTGGATGTTGTTGTACCTAGCTGCTGACATTCTTAGTTTCTTAGCCTCTATTTTATCATTTGGGAGTACTCCTTCCTACAATAATGTAACAATACAATTGCGCCAGTCCCAAGTCAAGTTAATAGTTCGTAAGATTTGGTCTAGCGACGAGTAGAGAAGGTGGGCCACACTTTTGTTACCGATTGCAATGTTTTTGGTAGTTGTGGCTAGTTTGGCAAGACCATTCACCCCGGCGTTCTATGATTGTGGGATCCGGTCGAGTAGACATTTGTTGAACTCGGGTATAAACTTGCAAATTTTGGCATGATATTTCTGTAACCTTTGTTCCTTGATTTAGAAAGTCCCTATGACTTGGTTGAGTACGAGTTGAGTATCGTAGCGTAGTCTTAACCATTTCTCCTAGTACTTGAGTTCTATCCTTAACCCTGCAATTACAGCCTCATACTCGGCCTTATTATTAGTCATATACGGGCACCTTATGGACTGGTGAATCACTTTACTGGTTCGGACTTCGAGTATGAGTCCTAATCTAGACCTTTACGCGTTAGACGTGCCATCAGTTTACAGGACCCAGAGGTCCTGTGTTTGGAGAGAAGCACAGGTAGCTTCTCTTTCAACTTCGGGCATTACTGTTGCGCTGAAGTCCGCTACGAAGTCAGCTATGACTTGTGACTTTATCGCTATTCGTGGATGATTTCTGATATTGTGCTCACTTAGTTTGATGGCCCATTTGGATAACCTTCCTGACAGCTCAGGTTTATGCATATTGCTCCTTAGGGGGGTAGTCGTGATGATTGAGATGGGGTGGCATTGGAAATACTGTCTAAGATTTCAGAAGTTATGACTAAGGCCAACACCAGTTTTTCGAGGTGAGGGTACCTCGTCTCGTCGTTGGCTAGTGGTTTGCTAATGTAATTGATGGGAGAATTTGTACCTTTATTTTCTCAAACCAGGGCTATGCTCATAGCTACTTCGGGTACAACAAGGTAAACGAGGAAGCAATCCTCTAGTTCCGGCTTTGAATACTGTGGTGGTGACAACAGTTATGCTTTCAACTCCTTCAAGTCCTGGACGCACTTAGAAGTCTATTGGAGGCCGTTATCCTTCTTAAGTATGCCAAAGAATCTCTGACACCTTTCCGATGATCGTGAAATGAATCTTGAAAGGGCGGCGATACGGCCAATAGACCTCTTAACCTGTTTTTTGGTGGTCAAGTGTCCCGGTATCCCCTTGATGGATTTGATTTGATCATGATTGACCTCGATTCCTCGCTGTGATACCAGGAAACCCCAACATTTCCTAAGGCCACGCCAAACGCACATTTTTTGAGGTTCAGTTTCATTACGTATCATCTGAGTATGTCGAAGGTCTCTCTCAGATGGTCGATGTGATCTTTTTCTCTTTTGGACTTGACTAGCATGTCGTCTATATATACTTCCATCATTATGCCAAGCTGGTCTTTGAACATCCTTGTAACCAACCTTTGGTAACTCACCACTGTATTTTTAAGCACGAAGGGCACGACCCTGTAGTAGTAAATTCCCTGATGGGTGATGAATATGGTTTTCTCCTGATCTTCTTCTTCCATGAGGATTTGATTATAGCCTTAATAGGCGTCCAAGAAGCTCAGTAATTCATGACCGACCGTTGTGTCGATGAGTTGGTCAATATGGGGTAATGGAAATGAATCCTTGGGGCATACTTTGTTAAAATCTATGAACTCTACGCACATCCACCATTTTCCATTCTTCTTTTTCACCATCACCACGTTGACGACCCATTGGGGGTACTTCAACTCCCTCATGGATCCATTTTCCAGTAGTTTTTCACCTCTTTGCGTACCGAATCATTAGTTGCGGAGTTGAACTTACGCCTGACCTGCCTCATGTTGATACCCAATTTTTCCCTATAATAGTTTTTGGAATGCATATATGCCTTTAAAACCATGCATTAGCATCAATTGGTATTTTTCCATTATTGCTACATTTTAAAATTAATTTTCCCTAGTATTTTATTTTATATAAATAATTACAAAATTGCATCACAAATGATTTTAAAACATTTCTTGATTTAATATTACTATTTATAGTCATATTCAGTTCAAATGATTTCATAAATGGCGAGATTTATTGCAATTGTAGCCCATGCATACTTTATTACGTAATTTTACCAAAAAATTGCACATTGTAGGTTTGAAATGTTGAATGATTATTTTAAAATATTTTTATGCATGAAAATTATTTTTATAATTTATTATTTATTTTATAAATTATTTTTTATTTAAATACTTGGGTATTTAATAAATAGCCCCTTATTTTCAGATGTAACCCTTTTCAAACCAGCCCAACACCCTTTTAATTTGGCCCAATC
>MDKI01254026.1:0-31843 GCA_005239505.1 Nicotiana paniculata
CGTCGTCGGGAATTTCGATGGTGTTTCTTGACAGTCTAATAGTGATAGTCGGATAGATTTTAACTCATATATCACTAAAAGGAATGTACTACAATTTATAGCATAGAGCATTGATAGTATGTAAGTGTGAACATCTCAGAAGAAAATTAAAATACCAAAATGTCCTTAAAAAGGTGAATGACAGTAATGTCCTTCTATTAAATAATATTGTTACAATACTTTTGGATAGAAATGTAAATACTCATTATAATAAATAATTTATTAGATATAAATGTGATGCAATTAGTGAACATTCACCATAATAAATATTACTAATAAAGTTAATTTTATAAACATCTCATGCGTGTGTAAAATATTTCTAGAGCTTGTGTTTACGATGATTCTCCTTTTATTCTCTTAACTTGAATTTTCAATTTATTTTTAGTTAATACAATCTCTTTCTTATAAATACAATCATGATTCAAAATATTTAACTATACATATATAAAAAAATTATATCATATATTAATAATTAATAATCATGCTATCTAATCTCTCGCCCTTCTTCTAATTAAGTAACATCAACAAAATTTATACTAGTATCGTGTTTTCACATTTCAGTTTCTTCTCTTTCATCTTCCATGGTAATAATAATAGGCTGAAAATTTTCTTAGTTAATTTTTATTCAGAAGCACATTTCGGTTTTATTTCTTTCGTCTTTCACAGTAGCAGAAATATCTTTTTGGTCTGTTTATATTCCTTATTTCGCTCTATTAAAGTACGTATCAAATTCTCATTTCCCAAAAAGATAATTAGGTTTCTACTTGGCCTACTTCCCTGTGCAACATCATAGGTTTCCTTTTTTATTTTTCTCGCTTTCTTTCTCTTATACTATTGTATATCAGATGGAATATATTTCCATTTAAGTTTTGAATGTGTGCATGTTAATTTTTACAGAAATGGACTTTATGATATTACATCTTCTAGAATCCATTGTTATTCTTTTTTATTTTGTCAAGCTCAACTAATTTGTTATTGGTCCAAATTTACTATTAATCTTGCTTGTAGTAATATCCTTAAGTCCAATATATTTTCACGTTACTCAAATTAAAAAATTTGATGTGCAATTTTTGGATAAATTTTTTTGCAAGGCAGTTAACAAATATGATGTCTTTGATATTCATAATAGTTACCAGAAACAAATATGATGTCTTTTATATTTAATTCAATAAAAGGAAAAAATAAAATAAAAGTTCTTTTACTAATACTTTAAAAGTTGGTGCAAAAACGCAGTTTTGGACATCGTGTAAAAAAGTGGATAATAAGGAATGGAGAAATGAACTTCACATTTGCAAGTTGTATATGAAATTTTATTAGTTTTCGATAATTATTTGCGATCTCTCTTTAAAATCTTCTAAGACTTTTTATCACCATTTCGGATCCTCTCATGGCCATGATGTGCGGTCTTTATCAATCGTGACAATTTAATTTCTATTTTTTTGTCTTAGTCACTCCAATTAACTGCTTTTGATTTTATTGGTACTTCGTGTTTTTTTATTATTTGTTTTTTAGTTGGAACATGCCTTCAAATTTAGTTTTCCTCATCGCTCACATATTGTAATTCTCATATTTACTTTTTTGCAGTACAATTATTTTTCCTGATATAATAGATTGTTATACTTTTCACGAAGTACTAAAATATAAAACACATGATTTGTGCTATATAACTAATTTGTTTGTTGAATCCAAATGAAAGCACTTATAAGTTTGAATCAGACAAAAGTGTCAAAAGGTATATATATTTATACACGTCAATAAATATTGAAGCAACTATCACAAAAATACCTATATTTTTATGTAGGTGTACACTGTGAAATTGACAATGCTCTACTAACCATCCTAGGGAAGGCATATTATGACCGAGTTTCTATACAGTTTTTACAAAACATTACCCTCATTCGATAACAACTTCTTGATATATATATATGTAATAGTAAGAAGGTCAAGGCTAATGTTTCTTAAAAAAGGCTTAAACTTTAAGACGTGAAATATTTGTAATCATAAATAACTTTTAAATTATGTGTTAACATATCAAAAAGGAATTACTATCAAGTTGATTACTTGAAATATTATAAGAATTGCATGATTAAATTCGCTCGAATATTAATATTCAAATTCATTTGCTAGCAATTTTCAGCATGACTGTGCCTTGCAATGATAATAAATATTGGCTGAATAGGCTCATTATTCATCATTTTCAGCTTGCAATTTTCCTCTTCAATTTTTGTGCAACTTAGTGGACACTTATTATATTATATTTGAAATATTTTATACTACTATTTAGCAGAGAATACACGTGCAACACACGTGTCTGAAAACTAGTATATTTCACGTGAACCTCACGTGTATGAAAACTAGTATATTTCACGTGCAACGCACGTATACTAAAACTAGTATATTTCACGTGCAACGCACATGAAATAGATGTTTCGAAACAAAATATAAAGTATCAAATCATTCAACATTCTTACTTGATAAAAATTTTGATACTCATTTTTCAAAAAGAATACAATATATATCTAAAAATCATTAACTAGTTTCTATATATTTATGTACTCTAAGTCCAAAGTTTATTTAAGTAGATTTTGTAAATATAAATGAATACAACATTTAATAACCTAACTACGAGTTTCTACTCTGTTTTTTTTATATAAGGCGATCATTTCGTTAAATATTTTCTCCTAAAGCCACAACTTTTATGGACATCGCCCCTCCTCCTCCTCCTCCTCCTCCTCCTCCTCCTCCTCCTCCTCCTGGCAATCTCCCTAGCACGAGAACTCGTTATCGACATTTGAAGGTTAATGGAAAGGATCGTGAGTTCGACTTCCTACATCATGTGCTCAACGTGTTTTTCCGCTAACGAAAAAACTTGGTCATAATACGGTTGGCTGCATGATTGAATAACTCTTAATGCAGGTTGAGTCCTCCATTAATGCTATTCTTGCCAAAAAAACATCAGCATTGTCATCACCGACACGTCTTCCTCCTGTTGTTGAGAGTTCAATTCCTGCGTCGACTCATCGGAACAGAACCGTGCTTCCTCCTTTTGTTTTTTGCCATGAATTGGAATTAGGCAATATGGAGTTCTCTAGAGAAGAAATTGAACGATTCGCTTCAACTACAACTTCATCAGAGTCGGTTGGATCTTCATTTACCACGCAACATATGAATGTATCAAACCAAAATTCATGAATCACTCCAAAAATTCTCCTCACGATGTGCAGCTATCTTACCGCAGAACTCATATGCTAAGCTGCCACTCTCCCACTTTGGTTAAACTCACTCCTGCAAGCAACTACCTGATTTCCTTTTCTTACACCTGGCTTGTTTTTTTTTTCTTTTTTTTGGAAATTTAACCATCACCTGACAATTCCCACGTGTCCTTCCTTATCCCTTGCTGCCTAGCCGTTGCCTTAGGCCAATAACTATCTTTGTAGCACTTAAACCAGCAGATCACCACAACTTCAAATCTATGCGAAGATCATTTTTCTCGAGCTGCCTTTATTAGAAATACTTATTAAATACTGAACCACCGCACACCACGACCTCTGACAACCGCTTCTTCAATATTACTTCACAACACTCTGATCCAATGCAACCGAAGAAACTATAACACCGGCGAACTTAACATATTCTATTCGATCAAAAATAGCGATACCACATCACAGATGAAAATTCGACCTCGCTTGAAAACACCAAGTATTATTATTCTTTCAACCAACATTTGAACATTCATAATTCAATTGTCTTTCCTCCGCCGGAACTAAAATACTGAAATCTCGAGATCACGCTCTAAGAAGACCTCCTTCCAAGTCATTCATTGCCTCGACATATGGGCAAGCATCCTACCATCATATCAACACCGCGCGATAACCAATAGTAAGCATCATAACAACCTGAGCATAGTCACAAAGCAATCAGAAACACAATTACTGAGCTGAAACGACATAATATCCTTCCGCAGAGCAACAACAACAGCCTCAACCAATTGTGCATGGAAAAACCTCACGCACCATAACTGTAGTACCATTACCATTCCTCAAATTCCCAATTCATAGCAAGCGCTTCGCGACGCGTAAAATTAAGTAAGAAGGAACCTGGGCATAAGCCTCAAGGGAATCAAACTGCACGATGAGGAATCAAGAAGTGAAGTACTCCTAAAAGCCCTGTAGCCTCTCGAAGATAAGTACAGATGTCTCTGTACCGATCCGCAAGACTCTACTAGACTTGTTCATGACTCGTGAGACCTAAGAGAACCTAGTGCTCTGATACCACGTTGTCACGACCCAAAATCCATTAAGGTCGTGATGGCGCCGGAACCTACTGTCAGGCAAGCCAACACTTAATAATTTAAATTAAATTACTATTTTAGCGTTTGAAATCTATATTACCTTCATTTCATTACATAATAAGTGAATAAAAATCTGTTAAATAAGTAACGATGATTTAACAATCCATTTAAATAAAATACATCCCAAACTCATCCCAGAATCCGGTGTCACAAGTGCACGAGCAAATTTCTAAGCATTTTTCATATACTGCAATACTTGCCCGGAGTACAAAGTGACAAGGAATTTAAATAAATATCAATACATCGGAGGGAGACTCTGTCGGCTGCGGGTCGTCTCCGGATGGTGCAGCTCGTCTAAGTCTCCAAGTCAAACGTATCACTGCGTCAAGCAGGGCCACTATCTATGAATGTATCTGTGCAATAAAGATGCATAGCAAGTGTAGAATGAGTACGAAAAAATGTGTACTCAGTAAGTATCCCGCCTAACCTCGAAGAGGTAGTGACGAGAGGTCGAATTTGACACTTGCTAGAGGTCAATTTAATGAAATTAAGGGTGACATTAAGCATGAATATCATGGGCAAGTTAACAAGTAGCGACATGAAATAGCAACTTCTTTCACATTTAATATTCTTAAATCCTCGTCATTTCAGTTGACGATTTAAAGTTTCCAGGCCAGCAATCAGGTAAAAATCACAACAAGTACGCAGTAAATATCATGTGCAAGCAATGCCGAGGGTCGAACGGCGAGAACCAACAATAATAAAATGTGCACTGCCAAAGGGTCGAACCATAGATGCATCTATAACGCCGCTCGCGAATCAATCATGCGACGCGGTCAAATATAATAATGGAGTTACCTCCTCGCGTATCATAAGTGCGACTCATGTACTTAGAGATACACATATTCACACATTAATTCATATTTTATCAGGAAAACAGTTACTCAAGGAGGTGATAAAATTCTCTTTTTAATGGACTCGAAGATAGTATTTAAATCTTTTCTGAAAATTCATTTTCCAAGTTCGATAAGGTTTTAAATATTATAAATTTATCAGTAAGGTTACAAGTATGGCAAATTAAACATGCTTTATCGGGAAAATAATTATCCTAGGAAAAATCAATTCTCTTTCTAGATGATTAAGGAAAATAAAATTCAATCTTCTTAGGTATTCATTTACTAATTCGATAATATTAACAGTCTAATTTCATTAGCAAAATTTCAAGTACAACAAGTAAAGCATGCTAGTGGGTCCTAGACTACCCAGACACAAGCATGATAGTAGCTACGCACGGACTCCCGTCACCTCGTGCGTACGTAGCCCCCACAAATAGGAGCACATATTGGATTAATTCAACTATGGGGACAATTCCCCCTCACAAGGTTAGAAAGGAAACTTACCTCGCTACGGAATTCCATAACCGGCTTCCAAGCCCTTCTGATGACCCAAATCAATGCACAACGCCCAAAAACTAGCCAAATAACTGTCAAACCAATGAAAATATACTCTAACACTAATAACAATTCAATTTATAGAAATTCCCGACTCCGCTCAGAAAGTTGATAAAATTGCCCTCGGGCCCACGTGCCCGGATTCCTAAATTTTTCGAAGATAAAGTTTACCCATAACCTCACGAACTCAAATATATAATTCTCTCTCAATTTCGTGCCCAAATTCGTGGTAACAATCCAAAAATACAAATTTCTAGGTTTTTCCTCAAAACCCTAAGTTTCCACTAATTTTCCATTATTTTCCATGTTAAAATCTAGATATAATCCAAGTAATTAACTTGCAATAGGTGTGATTGACTTACCTCCAAGTTTCTAGGTGAATACCCCTCTCAAAAAGCTCCAAAAATCGCCCAAGAATGAAGAAATGAGAAAAAATGCTCAACCCCCCCCCCCTCCTTTAAACACTCACTACCCAGCGATCTTCGCGCCCGCGACAAAACCTTCGCGCATGCGGTGTCCGCGCCTGCGGCAATTCGTCGTGCATGCGGTCTTCGCACCTGCGGCCAATTCTTCGCGCCTGCGGTGCCTGGGCTGCCCATGCCTTTTCGCTTCTGCGACTCGTGCCTCGCATCCACTAGCTCGCACCTACGGCCATCCAAGCACAGGTGCGATCACACCAGAAGCTGGGAGCTTCAGCTTATGCTCTCCAAGTTCAAACTCGGTCCGAGGCTCGTCCGGTTAACACCCGGGGCCCCCGGGGCCCAACCCGAACATGCCAACAAGTTCCAAAACATAATGTGGACCTGCTCGAGGCCTCAAATCACATCAAATAACATCGAAATAATGGATCGCAACTCAATTAAATCTTTATGAACTTTAGAATTTCACATTTCTTCATTCGACGCCGAAACCTATCAAATCACGTCCGATTGACCTTAAATTTTGCACACAAGTCACATTCAACATTACGGACCTGCTCTAACTTTCGGAATTGAAATCCGAACCTGATATCAAAATTTCCACTTCCGGTTCAATTCCTCAAAAACATTCAAATTTCTAACTTTAGCCAAATGACTCCAAAATGACCTACGGACCTCCGAATTTAGTTCTGATCGCGCTCCTAACACGAGAATCACCATACAAAGCTATTAGCAGACTCGGAATCCCAAACGGACATCAATAAAACTGAAATGCACTTCAACCCAAACTTATGAAATCTCTTCTAAAATACTAACTTCCACAATATGCGCTGAAACGCTCCTGAGTCATCCAAAACCCGTTCCGAACGTACGCCTAAGTCCGAAATAACCATACGAACCCGCTGGAACCTTTAAATCCTGATTCTGAGGTCGTTTACTCAGAAATCCAATCTTAGTCAATTCTTCCAACTTAAGGCTTCCGAAATGAGAACTTTCTTTGCAATTCGATTACGAACTTCCCGAAATTCAACTTCGACCACGCCTACGAGTCATAATACCTAAAATGAAGCTGCTCACGGCCTCAAACTCCCGAACAACGAGCTAGAGCTCAAAATGAGCGATCGGGTCACTACATTCTCTCCCACTTAAACATACGTTCGTCCTCAAACGTGCTAAGAACTGCTCCGGAGTTGTCTGAAATCACTGTTCAACACCTCGTGCACCTGCCCGTGCTACCACAACCCAATTGAGTACATTGACTCAGTCAAATCCGAAGATATCCTCTTTCATTTAGGCAATGGGCCTTAGAATCAGGTCTTCATCATCCGAAATCCTCTGGCAGGCCTGTTTCCAATATATGAACACCGTATCAACTACCACGCGATGTACCAAAACATGACTGCATACCTTTGCTGAATTAGTACCATGCACCGCATAATTCATCATCTAACCACCATGACATTCACTGATCCTTAATAGCCAAAATTTCACGAATCTGATGCTCCCGATGTACCTCAGAACATAAGTCCTGCTATAACGCTTGCGATACCACCACAACGTAGGAGATGTATAGAAATTCACAACCAACTGCAGAGTCAACAAATCATTGAATCTCTTCTCCTGACTAGAATCATCACCTCATTATGAACCAACTTTTGGTATTTGTTCTTTAATATACACTTCACGTAACCTTATCGCACCGATCCCTGATCCGATAGTCTCGGCTCACCCCAGTGTGAACTGCTCAGGCAACAAATCACCCCAGACATGACCAACAGTCTCACACTATGCCATAAAATGCAATACATAAAGAAAATGAATTATGAAAGGAACTACTCAACTCATGCAATTAATATGAACCTTCCTCCGAAAAGTAGGAAACAAAACACAAGAAAATAGATATAGGGAACCTTACTCAACATCACACTGTTGCGGCGTGCAACCCGATCCAAATAACATACCCATGGTGACGTGCCACCCGATCCACACATAAAATTTACATAAGAAAATACACACCGAGCTAAATTTCTCATTACCACAAAATATCGAACATCGGTCACAAGCACGCTAAATGCACAATACCATCATGGGGGGACTGATAGAGCCATACGCTACAAAACTCAAGCACAACTGAGGTGTGATACATAATCTGAATCAAAAAAGAGCTATCCTGCTCACATAAAATCATCACTACGCGAGAACTCAACACATAGGAAAATATCAAGCCGTTTTCGAACTCACACGGCACAACAGAACATTACATGAGATGAATGAAGACGGAACAACATCTGTTGTTCTATTACCTTTCCATGAAAAATGCTATACCGAAATGAACACGCCTGACTCATACGGAGCCCATAATCATATTTAAATCCATCCACAAACATCGAGTCTACCTTGCTCTCCCCGAACTAGGCTAATAGCTTTACCTGGGTCCATATTAACCCACTTCCTCTCATAATACGCAAGAACAACCATCATATCCAGGACAAACACCCCACAATCCACAACCAAATGAATCAACATAAATTCTCAACTAAGCAATATTACACTTCTTTATACTCAATCCAAATCTTCAATCCATTAAGTGACTACATGTCACACTCATACGATCATCCCGTGGTCACGCTCCCACGACCTTCCACACAAGGTAGAAAGTCTGCACATCCACCACTGGCCACACTAACGTTGTAAAACAAATCAAGAACCCATAACTAGGACGCAAAGCCTCTTTCACCAAATACCGATCTCACGTGACACTGAAGACAACACCAGCTTACTCTAAACATTAAAATCCCTTTTTCTTGCTCATCCGAGCTCATGACATCCTTGTCAACACCGAATCGCAACCTCAATCCTTACTTCTAGTTACATACTGCTTACCGCAACTAACATGCCAATATGAGACAGCGCAGGAATTCCATCATAACTTCTGAACCACTAATAGGGTGAACACTTCATCATATAGAAACCTTTTAGTTACCTCAATTCAAGAAAACCACCACAACACAGTAGTGAATTCCCACAATCACAATACATGCAAATCCTTAAGTAGTAGTCTATACCACCATAACCCTTTCGGGGTCCGCCCACCCATGACAGGCCATAGTGCTTGAATGCTTCCAAATAAAATCTATCACGGCGACCGACAAACCTCGCACATACAGTCACAAATCGCATGCATAACTTAATCACGCTGAAGGAACTGATCACTGGCGTACATGTGCCATTTCAACCATGGCTATCCAATCTATTTTCTTCCAATTTATCCTTTACTTGACTTAGAAGCAACAATAGCCTCATCTAAACATTGTGTACTCAAATCCGCCCTCCTCTTGAGCGACCTTATATCACGAGACCAGATTTTCTCCAAACCCATGAACCGTCTCATGCCCTCCTTGCTCGCGCCTTCACATCTTCGACTGATATACTCATCCTGGAAATCTTCCTACAAGATCGAAGACTATTTCACTCATTCTTCCAATACCATACTGCAAGCCGAAAACATCATGGAACATTCTGGGCCTCCTATGACAATCTGTTGCAAGGCCCGATCCTTAGCCATACTGCGGACATGAACTCCTTAGACACCACCTTCTAACCTTTGAATCCTTTGGAACCATTGTTGAGAATCACCCACTCTGGCTTGGTCCCGAATATAATCAACTTTACGGCTTTGTTGGCTCCTGAACACCCATCTTGATAAGGCACCCGACTGAATCCTTTCACTTGTAAATTACCTCTGTACCAAGCATAAATCCCGAATCTTTCCAAAGCCTAAACCTGATTCAATAAGGCCAACCCTTGCACACCTTTATCAAATACCATGCTCAATTACTATTCTACTCATTTCCCCTTAGCTGCAATAACTTGACAATACACCGACTATCCGCAACCCAATGAGAAAAATAATCTTGCAACCCAATCGCAGGAAGTAGGACTCTCCCACTTAGCCCGAAGCTACTCCTTGAATCACTATGGACCCCACCGAAATTCTTTCTTCATTGCTGACATGATCTTGATCAACCAATCTGTCAAAAATTCTTCTAAATTCTCCTGTTAGCATCCCATGAATACTCTAATTCCCTCGCATCATTCACATATTCTGCCTCCTACCGAATAGCCACTGGAATTCCTCGCAGAAACATGCCAACCACACGACCGCTAACCTGCTCACAGGAGATAACCCTCCTGCGAAAATTACCAGCTGACACCTTCCAACGACGTTGTACTGCACAATCTCTACGACATCAATACCCCATCCTACGCCCGTACTCATTTACCGACTTACTAGTCCGTCCGCTCCTCTTGGACATCCACTAAAAGTGCGACAACATCCTCCAACTCACCGCTATATTGCATCCTCCTTCATCCCGAACAACTCCTCTCTGTTGCATTCCATCTCCCGTCGTAATAGCCAATATTTCAATTTAAGACCGTGGACCCAATCACCGTCCACTAAAACTCTTGAATCACTCCAAAAATTCTCCTCACGATGCGCAGCTATCTTACCGCATAACTCATATACTACGCTGCCACTCTCCCACTTTGGTTAAACTCACTCCTGCAAGCAACTACCTAATTTTCTTTTCTTACACCTGGCTTCTTTTTTTCTTTTTTTTTTTGAAATTTAACCATCACCTGACACTTCCCACGTGTCCTTCCTTATCCCTTGTTGCCCAGCCGTTGCCTTAGGCCAATAACTATCTTTGTAGCACTTAAACCAGCAGATCACCACAACTTCAAACCTATGCGAAGATCATTTTTCTCGAGCCGCCTTTATTAGAAATACTTATTCAATACTGAACCACGCACATCACGACCTCTAACAACCGCTTCTTTAATATTACTTCACAACACTCTGACCCAATGCAACTGAAGAAACTATAACACCGACGAACTTAACATATTTTATTCGATTAAAAATAGCGATACCACATCACAGATGAAAATTCCACCTTGCTTGAAAACACCAAGTCTTATTATTCTTTCAACCGAAATTTGAACATTCATAGTTCAATTCCCTTTCCTCCGCCGGAACTAAAATACTGAAATCTCGAGATCACGCTCTGAGAAGACCTCCTTTCAAGTCATTCATTGCCCCGACATATGGGCAAGCATCCTACCATCATATCAACACCGCGCGACCAATAGTAAGCATCATAACAACCTGAGCATAGTCTCAAAGCTCTCAGAAACACAATTACTGAGCTAAAACAATATAATATCCTTCCGCAGAGCAACGACAATAGCCTCAACCAATTGGGCATGGAAAAACCTCACGCACCATAACTATAGTATCATTACCATTCCTTAAATTCCAGATTCATAGCAAGCGCTTCGCGACATGTAAGATTACGTAAGAAGGAACGTGGGCATAAGCCTCAAGGGAATCAAACCGCACGATGAGGAATCAAGAAAGTGAAGTACTCCTAACAGCCATGTAGCCTCTCGAAGATAAGTACAGACGTCTCTATACTGATCCGCAAGACTCTACTAGACTTGCTCATGACTCGTGAGACCTAAGGGAACCTAGTTCTCTGATACCACGTTGTCACGACCCAAAATCCATTAAGGTCGTGATGGCGCCGGACACCACTGTCAGGCAAGCCAACACTTAATAATTTAAATTAACTTCTTATTTTAGCGTTTGAAATCTCTATTACCTTCATTTCATTACATAATAAGTGAACAAAAATCAGTTAAGTACGTTACGATGATTTTACAATCCATTTAAATAAAATACATCCAAGAACCCGGTGTCACAAGTGCATGAGCAAATTTCTAAGAATTTTACATATACTACAATACTTTCCCGGAGTACAAACTGGACAAGGAATTTAAAATAAAGTACAATACATTGGAGGGAGACTCTGTCGGCTGCGGGTCGTCTCCGGATGGTGCAGCTCGTCTAAGTCTCCAAGTCAGCCACATCACTACGTCAAGCAGGGCCACTATCTACGAAAGTACCTGTGCAATAAAGATGCACAGCAACTGTAGCATGAGTACGAAAACAACGTACACTCAGTAAGTATACCACCTAACCTCGAAGAGGTAGTGACGAGAGGTCGAATTTGACACTCACTAGAGGTCAATTTAATGAAATCAAGGGTGACACCAAGCATGAATATCATGGGTAATTTAACAAGTAGCGACAGGAATAACAACTTCTTTCACATTTAATATTCTTAAATCATCGTAATTTCAGTTGACGATTTAAAGTTTCCAGGTCAGTAATCAGGTAAAAATCACAACAAGTACGCAATAAATATCATGCGCAAGCAATGCCGAGGGTTGAACGGCGCGAACCAACAATAATAAACTGTGCACTGCCGAAGGGTCGAACGACTCGAACCATAGATGCATCTATTACCCCGCTCGCGAATCGATCATGCGACGCGGTCATATATAATAATAGAGTTACCCAGATCGCGAATTATACGTGCGACTCAGGTACTCATAGATACACATATTCACCCATTAATTCACATTTTATCATGAAAACAGTTACTCAAAGTGGTGATAAAATTCTCTTTTTAATGGACTCGAAGATAGTGTTTAAATCTGTTCTGGAAATTCATTTGCCAAGTTCGATAAGGTGTTAAATATTATAAATTTATCAGTAAAGTTACAAGTATAGCAAATAAAATATGATTTATCGAGAAAACAATTATCCCAGGATAAATCAATTCTCATTTTAGATGATTAAGGAAAATAAACTTCAATCTTCTTAGGTATTCATTTACTAATTCGATAATATTAACAGTCTAATTTCATTAGCAAAATTTCAAGTACAACAAGTAAAGCATGCTAGTGGGTTCTAGACTACCCAGACACAAGCATGATAGTAGCTACGCACGGACTCCCGTCACCTCGTGCGTACGTAGCCCCCACAAATAGTAGCACATATTTGATTAGTTCACTTATGGGGACAATTACCCCTCACAAGGTTAGAAAGGTGACTTACCTCGCTCCGGAGTTCCATAACCGGCTTCAAGGCCCTTCTGATGACCCAAATCAATGCACAACGCCCAAAAACTAGCCAAATAACGGACAAGTAAATGAAAATATACTCTAACACTTATAACAATTGAATTTATATAAATTTCCAACTCCGCTCGGAAAGTTGACAAAATTGCCCTCGGGCCCACGTGCCCGGATTCCTAAATTTTTCGAAGATAAAGTTTACCATAACCTCACGAACTCAAATATATAATTCTTTCTCAATTTCGTGTCCAAATTCGTGGTAACAATCCAAAAAATAAAAATTTCTAGGTTTTTATTCAAAACCCTAAGTTTCCACTAATTTCCCATGATTTTTCATGTTAAAATCTAGATATAATCCAAGTAATTAACTTGCAATAGGTGGGATTGACTTACCTCAAAGTTTCTAGGTGAATACCCCTCTCAAGAAGCTCCAAAAATCACCCAAGAATGAATAAATGAGCAAAAATGCTCAAACCCCCGCTTTAAACACTCACTGCCCAACGATCTTCGCGCCTGCGGTCTTCGCACCGGCGGCCAATTCTTCGCGCCTGCAGTGCCTGGCCAACCCATGCCTTTTTTCTTTTGCGACTCGTGCCCCGCATCCACGAGTTCACATCTGCGGCCATCCAAGCGCAGGTGCGATCACACCAAAAGCTGGGAGCTTCAGCTTATGCTCTCCAAGTTCAAACTCGGTCTGAGGCTTGTCCGGTTAACACTCGGGGCCCCCGGGGCCTAACCCGAACATGCCAAAAAGTCCCAAAACATAATGCAGACCTGCTCGAGGCCTCAAATCACATCAAATAACATCGAAACAATGGATCGCAACTCAATTGAATCTTTATGAACTTTAGAATTTCAAACTTCTTCATTTGACGCTGAAACCTATCCAATCACGTCTGATTGACCTCAAATTTTGCACACAAGTCACATTCAACATTAAGGACCTGCTCCAACTTTTGGAATCGAAATCTGACCCCGATATCAAAATTTCCACTTCCAGTTCAATTTCTCAAAAACCTTCGAATTTCTAAGTTTAGCCAAATGACTCCAAAATGACCTACGAACCTCCGAATTTACTTCTGATCGCGCTCCTAACACGAGAATCACCATACGAAGCTATTCCCAGACTCGGATCCAAAATGGACATCAATAACACTGAAATGCACTTCAACCCAAACTTATGAAATCTCTTCTAAAATACTAACTTCCACAATATTCGCCGAAACGCTCCCGGGTCATCCAAAAACCGTTCCGAACGTACAACTAAGTACGAAATAACCATACAAACCTGCTGGAACCTTCAAATCCTGATTCTGAGGTCGTTAACTCAAAAATCCAATCTTACTCAATTCTTCCTACTTAAGGCTTCCGAAATGAGAACTTTCTTTCCAATTCGACTCCGAACTTCCCAAAATTCAACTCCGACCACTCCTACAAGTCATAATACCTAAAATGAAGCTTCTCACGACCTCAAACTACCGAACGACGAGGTAGAGCTCAAAATGAGCGGTCGGGTCGTTACATTTGTCACGACCCAACTTTTCCTCCGTTGGGTATCGTGATGCGCATAGTCTTAAGGACTAGGTAAGCCTAATATTCACGGAATAACAACAATAATAATAGAATCTAATATTTTTCTAAAGTAAATAATTCTTTATACATTGCATATTCCCGAAACCTGGTAGTACAAGTCATAAGCTTTATAGAGTTTACTACAACTTCTAATTACAACTGCTTGGAAGTAAGCAAAAATAAAGTAAGTGCAAAATAGGAAGGTGACTCTGAAGCCTGCGAGCGCAACGACAGGTTTACCTTGAATCTCCTCGGCAAAAGTCTGCGCAGCTACTAACGATCAATACCTGGATCTGCACAAAAATGTGCAGAAGAGTAGTATGAGCACACCACAGCGGTGCCCAATAAGTATCAAGACTAACTTCGGTGAAGTAGTGACGAGGACTAGTCAAGACACCCATTGGTCTAATAAACTGAACAAGTATCAATATAGGAATAAAAGGGGAAACGATATACACATAAAGGCTACGCAATATAGCTAACAATACAGTGAATTTGATAAAGAAGAGAAAACAATAAGTATCAGCGGAAACCATGAAACAACACAAAGATTGAATAGAACAAAACAAATCTAGAAGGTAAATATACAACACGGACATGTAATATCTCAAAAACTTCAACAACTTCTACATCAAATTCGTAGTCATCTCTACGAGGTTCTGAACCTCGGACAAATCACCATTTACAGGTCCTAATATCCGAACCCTAACACTTGGCATCTTGTGCCCTCATTCGAGTCCTAATTGTACAGACGAATTGTAAATTCGAGTGCAGAAGAAGAAGAAGATAATCAGAAATTTAGTAAGTAAAAATTCTGGGATTCAAGGCATATTTATAGACCATTTTGCACTGATTCTGAAAAGGTTTGCAACCTTTCAGAACATCCATAGTTGTTGGAACAGGTAGGAATATTGCGGGAACATTAAAAACGGATTTAAAATAATCGGGGAAAGAAAAATGGACCGGACCGGACTGGGTCGCGGATCATGGGTTATTCCGGTTTGAATTTTCGTTAATTAATTAAATTAATTGATTAAATAATTCGAAATAAATTTTGTCCAAAAAGATTAATCAATCAATCGATCTTTGACCAAATCCAAAGCCGAAGCCCAAGCCGGGCGGCGCGAGGCTTGCCTTCTTCTCAACTCTTTAAGGGTTAGAAAAAGAGCAATTGAATATATACCCATCAAAAGTTTTTTCTTCCTCAAATATGGGACAATGTCCCTTTGCCAAGGAGGGAAACTCAAATATTTTATTTTCCCTCCATTTCCCATTCACACTCTTTAAGCTACACCAAGCTTTAAATTAAACTCTACCAAGCTTAAAACCCAACAATATTTGCACAATTTTATTGACAAATTATGAATCAAATATTATAAATTTATGGCTAGTATGCATTTGTTTCACCTCCTTTTTTTATAACCTCTTTCTGCTTCTATTAGATTTTACGCTTACTGTTGGCAAAGAAGGGAATGGATCTATTTTGCTCTATTTTATTATAAGTTCCAAACTTCATATTTTTTTATCTCGTTAAACCTCGGATGATCCTTCTTACTTTTTCTATATCGGAAGGATTTCGATTTTCAATTGTTGTGTATTTGTTTGGTTATTTTTGTCCCGTATGTACACATGTATGCAAACTGAAATAATAGATATATTATTGAAAGGTGTGATGAGTCGACATCGAGGAGCTAATGTAATTCCATCGAAAAGAGATTTTGGGAGTCATCAACATGTTATCCTTAGCGTATCTTTGATTCAATGTGCGAGAGCCCTTCCGCACGGGACTCTCCGATCACTATGGTTGACTTTCGTATCTATTGATCAGTCGGTCGTACAATCATACAAGCCTATTTTAGCTTGACCCTACATTCGTACACCTTCATTACTCTTTAGCAGGCATCCACCCTAGATAAATTATCTATCTCACATTGTGCCGCCTTCCCCGAATGATCGGTGAGGCGGTTAGGCATGTTGACTCTGACGAACTCTACTATTCTATAGCATTCATATAAGTCAAAATCCTGAATCAAATATATTTCTAAATAATTACTAAGGCATAATGCTAATGTTTATAATTCTTTAGTTTCTTATATCATTTTCTTTTTACAAATTATAATAATGTCGTCGCTCATTGAGGAGGAGAAAGAACGTACTAAGAGTGGCAGAACCTATGGGTAATATTTATAGCAAATAATTGTCAACAAGCTTTAATTACTTAATTTGGGTAAGGAAGAAATAATTTATTTTTTGAATGAATAAGTTTCCAAATCTTAAATTCAAAAGTGATCAGTTGTAAAATAAGGATGAAAAGCTAATTTTCCACATATTGTGTTGACCAACACTACATTGTTACCAAATCCTCCATATTGCTTGTGAAGGAAGTAAACCATTAAATAAGTTTACTATTATTGGTAAAACAAATAATCTGTTTGAAATTGCATATATATGGAATGTTGAAATCTTGCTAAAGATATATGGTAAGTTGCTGAACAATCTGATAAATATAATTCCTACAGAAATGGACAAACATTAATTTATATGCCCATTATGTGTACACTATAATGTAGTGGAGTACTATATTCAAGAGAAAACAGGACCAAGCAAAACCTTTTTTTCTTTCTGAAATTCTTTTTACAACAAACCACATGTTTGGTATGGTAGAAATATTTTCTAACTACATTTTTTTCCCGAAAAATAGGTCATTTTTTTCATTATTTGGTTGTAAACAAATAATTTTCCACTGAATGAGGAAAATTACCTCCCTTGGTATTGGATGGAAGTTATTTTGTTTTACAACTATTTCAACTTAACTTCGTATATCATCTCCAATCAATTATTTTTAACTTGTAATCCTCATAAAATTTATCTCAATACTATCCGATTTATTAACATATTATCATTTGTTAATAAATTCACTACTAGAAAAAAGGGGGGAGATCGACCGTCAAAATCGACCGATGTTAGTCGGTAATTGGCAAAATCGATCGATTCATGGCGGTTGGTAATCGTATGGTCGGTAGAGCCAACCGACAGACTTCAGTCGGTATTTTTCAATTGATTTCGGTCGGTTAATTAAATTCCACAAACAAAAAGAAAAAATTTGCCAAAAAAATCGATCGAAGCAGGCCGGTATTCTTCTACCGAAGTCTGTCGATATTTTTAATTATATAATTAAAAAATGCACCATATGGGAACCGAACCGGGGTCTATAATATGGCAGGATACTATTCTACTCCAAGACCATCTGGGAATCGAAATTGGTCGGTTTCATAAAAAAATTAAAAAATAAAATATTTTAAAAAAATGACCGACTGCTATCGGTTTTTTGGCCGGTTTTCTAATCGATAAATGATTATAAACTTCAACCAAACTCAAAGAGCACATGACATCATAAAAAATCTTTTCTTTGTAGTGTATTTAATATATGTCCAAAAATCAGCTAATTTCTTAACGCACACTTAGCATTGTATCTTTATGATATCAAATATCATCTAACAGAAAATGCCAATTCAAAATTGAAAAGGAAAGCACCAATCAATCAACAAATCAAACAAAAACTCACCTCACAAAAATGAACTGAAAGCCCAAAGCAAGGACGAATTCAAACAGAACCGACTTTGATTTTGGAAATCTACTTGTATGTGCTTTATATAGATGAATTTTGAGTAAAATTACAGCAACTTGAAGATTGTGGAACTTTCGACCGGCAAATTTTCCATCGACCACGGAGGGGAGCTCGCCGGCAACCTCGAAACTCGGCTGAACTTGGTTTTTTTTTTTTGGCTATTTGACAGCTGATTTTTGCTGTTTTCTTTTCTTGTTTTCATTGATGATTTTCAGCTTTCATCACTGAAAATGGGCTGGAAGTGGGTGACTTCTTTAGCTGCATTTAAGGCTAAATGTTGGGGGGTTTGTTTGCGGCTGGTTTGAGTGAGTTTTTGGTTGAGGGTGGTGGCTGAAAGATGGAGGAGGTGAATCGCTGGTGTTAGCTTTTCCGGCTGGACGCCAGCAGCTATGAGGTTTAAAGTCTCTGAGGTGTAAAGGGTGTTGTTGCTTCTCTCTTAGGTGATTAGGAATTAAGGTCCTTTTCTCATCTTTTAATGGAAGTGAAGGTCGTTTCTTTGAAAAAAGCAACCGCCATCCTTCCTTTTAGGGAACTTTTTTTTGCTCTTTTTTGTGTGTGTATATATAGGAGTAGGTATAGGGATTAATTGGTGGCCAAGAAAAACAATGTGTATGTGTATGTGTATTTTTAGAAAGAGCATGTGAGTTTGTTACAAAAGATAATGAAGAATCTTGTCACATTGAAATGACTCATTAGTAAAAATAAATAACAAGAACATATAATTTTTTGTGATTTTTATTTTCTTTAAATAAAACCTACTAAAAATGAAATAAAGGTAAATATATGTAGACTAAACTCAAATAATATTTACATACTAAAAAAGTGGTAAAATTTTTAATTTTGGTCAAAATTTAGATGCTCCGAATTTTTACTCTCAAATCAAACATCGAAACTTTTTTCAAAAAGTAAGTCTTCTCTAGAAAATATTTTGCCAAATTTGTCTCGTCATACAAAATACAGAATGACTGCTATATACAAATCGTTACTAAAAGAAATGAAATTAATGAAGAAAAAAGAGTATGTTAGCTAGTACTTTCTGGACAGACAGAAAAATAAGAGAAATAGAAACAATAAATAGGTCTCTTCTGTTTGTTGGAAAAATAAAAATACATTTAGATAAACAAAGACGGGAACTGGTATCCAAAATGAGAAATTAATCATTATGTAAAGCTAATTCCACGCTTCAACTTACGTGAGATTAGAGATAATTTTAATCTGTCTTCCCGCTTGTGGTAGCTTTCATTTAGGACTTTCCTAGGACAAAGATTATTTTAACCCACCGAAAGATTATTTATATTCGGTAGTCATAAAAATACATTATTTATATATATTTTGTATATAATATACAAAATATTTATATATACAAAAAGTGGTCCAAGGGACTATACTAATTTGAAAAGCGGCTATACAGTGTCGTTTTTCCATTTTCCTCTAATTCTTGTAGGGAAGGCCTGAGTTCATAGATCACCCTCATTAACGAGAGACCCACGGTAAAAAGGCGTCGCGGGCCTTCCTAATAACTTGAGGCCAAAATTCTGAAAAATAATAATAAAATTAACTCGACTGGCCGCCAACCCAATCACATAAACTAAAAATAGCCGGTGGAGGTATAATATATGCATAATTTATGTATCATATGTGTATAGTTGTATTTAATCAATGCATAATCTATGTATATGATTAGAAAAAATAAACAATGAATATGACCGTCTATCAACTAGATACATGTATATGCATCGTGCACACCACAAAATGTTGTGGGGTGCATAGATAATCGACGATAAAAATTACCGTGACTTCAAATAAATTTCAAGTAATTGCTAAATGATACTCCTAACTTGAAAATCAGATGAATCGGATAGCATTCAATGAGAGAACATTCTCTAACTTTAATGAGCAATCGTTACAGAAAATATTTGCATTCATGGTCTGTCGTTACATATTCATCAATGACTCCTTTTTTATCATTTAAGTTGAGCTTGATCCTAGGATCTTGTTTACCTAAGGTATAGCTATAAATAGCAGGCTCAACAGTCATTGTAAGACACAAAATTCTTGGATAAACATATGCTTTATTTTACTCTTGCTTTTAATTAAGCAACTTTATTTGCTCTTTATCATTGCTTTCATTTTTGTCCTCGGAGACATTGTGTTCGGAGCCAGACTTGTCATCTTCTTCAATTTGTATTGTTAAGCCTTATTTTTATCTTGTCTCTTTATTATTTTTGGATCAAACCAGTCTGATTGTCTATAAATCAATTAATTAATTTAACTGTACCGTTCTACGGGTAAATAGTTTGGTACCCACGGTGGGGCAAAGACAGTTTCATAATTACTTTGATCCTTATGTTTATTACGAATGTGTTTGATTTTTCCTTAGCAAGAAATCAGCAACGAAAGCTAATGATGTCAATATCACGCACATGTTGAGGGATACGAAGATTTGCCTCAACATGAAGACTCAATCAGCAACACTTGCAACGAAGGGGATGAAGCAACCCCGATTCGTGAAGGGCAGCACTCTCGAATGTGCGGGATCCAACTCCTAATGATGCGGAGGAAGAACATGTTGGGAAACAGTGAAAATCTTAAGAGAACAGCAGAAAGCAATCATGAGTCACCTCTCAAGGTAGGACCCGATAATGACGGAATTAAAACAAGCGTTGTTAGGTGCTTCCAATAATGCAAACGAAATGTGCTCGGTTCCTCCTAGTGTTCCTGCAAATCAAACGGCTCAAAGAGTCGATAATAACACCCAAAGGGGGGAGGTCGGTTTCGATGGTGTCGGGGGGATCGATAGCGAATCTGGGAATGACAACGGGAATTACCCCTTCAAACAAACTCATGAGGTTTATAAGGTCAATGAATGAACAAATGGATCAAAATTAAAAGGAGTTCCATGCCCGAATGAATAAAATTTCGGGCGCCCTGCCAGTTTGAAAGGCCCAGATTCGAAGAACTACACGCAATTGCCATTTAACCCGAGCGTAGCACCAGAGTTAATTCTAAAGAGGTACAAAATGCCGGACATACCAAAATATAATGGGACTTCGGATCCGCAAGAGCATATCACAACCTACACCACGGCTGTGAAAGGGAATGATTTGTCTCAACACGAGATCGAATCGGTCTTGTTGAAGAAATTTGGTGAAACCCTCACAAAGGGGGTCCTGACATAGTATTCACTCATACCCGAGTAATCAATGAATCTTTTGGAATGCTTGTATATTCATTCATTATGGGCCATGTTGGGGCAAGGAAGGTTTATGCCATGAAGGCGGACATATTCGGGATTGCCCAAGGTGAGTCCGAATTACTGTGAGAATTCGTGATCCGATTGCAGAAAGAAAGGATGGTGCTACCGGTTGTACTCGATGAGTGGGCAGTGGAGACGTTCACAAAGGGTTTGAATCCACGGAGCTCCGACGCGTCCCGAAAATTGAAGGAAAGCCAACTCGAATTCCAAGCAACCACATGGGCGGATGTCCACTACGAAAAAAAATAGCATTTAGCGACGGCCGCATTCCGTCACTAAATCAATGTTTTCCGTCGCCACAGGCATTTAGCGACGGAATAGCAACATATTCAAGTTGGTCCCTAAAATGCTTGTAGCTAGGCTTATAGCGACAAAAAATACCAAACCGTCGCAGAATTAGCAACGGATTAGCGACAACATATATCTGTAGCAAAGTTTAGCGAGGGAAATAATTGTCGCTGTATTGCTTGTTTCTGTCGCTATTTTGACGCCTTTCGTCGCTGCAATACAAAACAAAATTCGTCATTTATTCTTATAGCGACGAAATTGTCCGTCGCTAGTTCTTTTATAGCTAATTCTTCCTACTTTTTGCAACAAAAATTTTGTCGCCAATTTGTCGCAAGACCTAATTTTACGCGATAATTTTAGCTACGAAAAGTATCTGTCGCTAATTTATTTTTAATATTTTTCTGATTTTTTAAAATTCTTTTTATTTATAATTTTAAATGTACTCTGTTCAAGCATATTACATAAAAGGTATTAAATACACTTAATAAAAAGTCACTGATATTAATATAAATTAACAATATATTTAATAAGGTCCAAAATATATAGCATAATGCATATAACAGTATCATTAGTTAAGTACAAAAAATCCACAAGGACCAACAATAAAGTCCAAACAAAGTAGGCTAATTATGCGAGGCTGGAGAGTTACAGTCATCATCAGAACCCAATGCATGAACCTCATCAATGTTAGCAGCAGTAGAAGATGTTTGAACTGTAGGTGCCACAACTAATGGGTGGTTGGTAATATCAGTATTTGGCTGCTGCGGGGGGTAAGGAAACTAATTCGCGTACCCGCTCAACAATAACAGGAACTATATGATCTGTCAGTGAAGGAATCAATCGCATCACTAACTCATCCAGATTCCCTATCGGTGTTAGTTGAGCATTTGGATATGTTGTTGACGATGTAGCATCAGATCCAAAAGATCCATGAAGATTTGACCCGTAGTAGCATTTTACTTGAGATCCAAGAACATATACTCTTCTTTTCTTTTCTCCTCCCGCGGCTTGATAATATGCTTTACACTAATCAATATCAGATTGAGTTTGTGTTTGTTGTTGTAATATCTCCTGATATTTTTCCTGTAGAAGTGTTCATAATTAGTGAAATAAAAAGACTAAATAAAATATAGCATTCAATTATCAAAATGAAAAAAATATATGTGACACATCCAAAGAAAATAGTTCTCAACAAATCCATACCGATAAAGGTGCAATTTAACAGTTTCAACATCCATGTATTTAATGTTGTGACACTTTTTACATGGACATCTAACGCTGTCATCACTCATGCGATTGCGCTGAGAGCAAGCAAACTGGAGAAATTTGTCCACACCAGTTATGAAACTTGAATTAATACCCCCTCGGCCATCCAACCTTTTGTACATCCAATCACGCTCTAGATTGTCCATGTTTCTATTTAATATTAAAATAAACAAGACCTTATAAAGCTTTTATAACAAAAAAATTGAATATAAGCCCGAAGTAATCCCAAAACATTACTCCTTGGATATAAGCCATTAAGGAAATGAGACAAAGACCAAATGTTGTACACTACCAACTCTTAAAAACATTACTCTTCAAACACCAAACTGAACAAAGGCTAATGTGGTAACAGATTGTACTCTCAAGGTAATGGCTTTGCATCAAGGAACACTAATGCAGAAACTAGAAAACTATGCAAAGATTCACTATTCTGTGTACTTTTTTCATCATGGAGTTGTGATACCATATATAAATAACATGCATGTGATACCATTAATAATGTAACAAATGGATGAACTAAAAACTAGCATCATTTGGATGGAACAAAGGCTTCTGAAGCAACAGAAAAACACAGTAAAAAACCTTCTTTGAGTTGTTTATATAATGCATTTTGTGCTTAATTCAGTAGAAAGTTATTACAAGGGTACTATACTATATCAATGAGCAGTATCAAATGTGCTCTTTCCTCCATGAACTCCAAAATCAGTAAGTTAATACAACCTTAATGAACATGAATTCACCTAGACTGCTCTATCCGTTCACAAATTGATCCTTGGCTACTGTAGAGTTAGGGATCAAAACCCTTATGGCCTAAAACACAAGCCAGAAACAGGGACAGAACAGAGAAGTCACACCATGGGAAAAATGATCTAGCAAAATAAGAATAAAGAATCTAACAGCACAGATCAAAATTACAAAAAAACAAATCACACCCACAATTCATTCCACTCTAAAATTCAAAACAGAGAACTCAAAACTCAAAAATAAATTGCAGAAAACAGACTATAAAAACGTAACATGTACAGGAAATAAACAGGTACAAACATATATGAAAAAGAGTGCTGACAACTATTTTTCAAACAGAACCAACTGCAGTAGTACATACTACAAGTCTAGTTCAAAAGGCACAAGGTGTCATAACATATTACAAGTATGTGTTTTTAACGGACATACAATTATGTGTTCTTAACTAAAAAGCTCCAGTGAGAAAACTACCTAACATAAGTATAATAACAAGAACAAGAAAGAACGCTTATCCCAACTAGACTGTAGCTACTATCTCAAATTAAAAAAATGTAATCACAAAATATGGAGAAACTTTGAAAAGAAAACACCAAAATAAAGCACAAGACAGGATGAAATCACAAGGAAGCTTACCTTATCAAGGACATGCAATCCCTAAAATCAACGCACGACTTCGAATTTCAGAATTCTACAAACACTTGACTTCGAATTTCAGATTTCCGCAGCAAAAAAATTGCAATCTCAAAGGTTTTCTTCTATTTTTCAGATAGGTATAAAAAAAATTACTTTTTAACACAAGAAAAGTAACGAAATTGTCAAAGATTTGACACTTAATGGGAACACTTAATTTGTCAAAGATCAGAAGAAAGCAAGCCCATACCTCTGAGAACAAAAGCCCTTTGCAAAAAAGGGAAAACAGTTGAGGACCGTCGATTGTGACCCACCTCGACCCAAATTATAACTATTCAAAAGTATTGCTGATCTACCCAAAACTCATCCTAGTAAAAGACAAACCCACATATGAGATGCCAAACACTCTAATTTGTTCACTACATTATATGTTTCAAAGCAGCAATCGCAAATCCACGGTGCATAAAAAACCTACCTCCTTTAAGATATTGGCAAACAGATATTTCTGCAGATAAGAAGGAACCTCATCCCCCAAATGACCATCCCCCAAACGCGGTAACTGTTTCTAGCACAAAAGAAAAGGAGTCCAACAAATAGCAATTACAGGAGTCGGTGCCTTCCACTCTTCGAATGAAGACAATAAGAGTGAGGAGTCATCAGAGTCCTATAAGGTTTTGAGATACTTTCAGGTACCGGAGGAGAAAGATGCAACTAAGTCAACTTGCAGAAGAACTCGAGCAGGTGGCTTTGTTCGTGCAATTTCTGGAAAGGAAGTTCCATTTGGGGATAGGGTTAAATCCCGAGAGAAGGTTAGGATTTATAAATTTCCTTAAAGCTAACGTGGACTTTTTTCATGGTCGCATCGGATATGACAATTATCCCGCTAGAGATGGTCATGCACAAGCTAAGCCTTGATCCTAACTTCCTACTGGTAAGGCAAAAGAAATGCCCAATAGCCGAGGTCAGAAACAATTTTGTTAAAGAAGAGGTAACTCGACTACTCGACATCGGTTCAATCCGGGAGGTGAAATATCCAGAATGGTTAGTCACTGTAGTCGTAGTTCCCGAGAAGAATAACAAGTTTAGAATGTGCGTAGATTATAAGGATTTAAATAAAGCGTGCCCTAAAGACTCGTTCACGTTGCCAAATATTGATCAAATGATTGATGCTACGGTCGGGCACGAGTTAACGGGTTTCCTTGATGCTTACTCCAGGTATAATCAAATCAAGATGAACTCGGAGGATCAGGAAAAAAACTTCTTTCATAACAAATTTTGGCACATATTATTACAATGTGATGCCAATTGGGCTTAAGAATGCCGAAGCCACTTATTAAAGGCTCATTAACAAAATGTTTAACAAAAAAAGAGGCAAAACAATGGAAGTATATATCGATGACATGTTACTCAAGTTTTGAATGCAGGAGATCATTTGAACCACCTCAAAGAGACCTTTGATATTCTGAGGAAATATCACATGAAACTTAACCTAGAAAATGCGCGTTCGGGATTGGTTCCGGTAAGTTCTTTGGGTTCTTGGTCACGCAAAGAGGGATCGAGATAAAATCAAAGACACCGTAAACCAACTAACAAGCGTAAATGACATACAGAGGTTAACCGGAAGGTTGGCCACTTTAAGCGGGTTCTTCTCAAGCTCCTTGGAAAAATATCAGCACTTCTTCTCACTTCTGAAAAGAAGAACAATTTCTAGTGGATTCTCGAATGCTAGCAGGCACTGAAGGATCTAAAAAAGATACCTATCCATCCCCCCGTTATTATTAAAATCGGGGGAAGGCGAACAATTGTTGATATATCCAGTGGTCTTGGAAGCAGTGGTAAGTGCTGTTTTGGTCCGAGAAGAAGAATGTGTGCAATTTCTTGTTACATTAGTAAAATATTGTCGGGAGCGGAGACTCGCTATCCGTACCTCGAAAAATTGGCCTTAGCTCTCGTAATAGCCTCTCGAAAGCTTAGGCCTTATTTTCAGTTCCACCCGATAGCCGTTGCGACAACCTTTCCCCTCAAATAATGTCCTTCACAAGCCTAAGTTGTCAGCCTGGTCGGCTAAATGAGCAATCAAAATTAGTGAGTTTGACATGCGTACAATCCCAAGACTGCAATCAAGTCACAATTTTGGGCCGACTTTGTGGCTGATTTCAGTGCCAAATTAATGCACATTGCTGCTAAGGAAGTAATGTTGGTGTTGGAAACGACATCGGGCATTTGGACCTTGTTTATGGATGGATCTTCCAATTTAAAAGGGTTCGGCCTCGGTGTAGTTCTCGTCACACCCTTGGGAAAAACCCTGAGAGAGGCCATTAAGACTATTTCGTTAACTAACAATAAAGCCGAGTATGATGCTTCAATTGTAGGACTTGAATATGCCTGGGGACTTGGCTCCGGGTTAACCGAGATCAAATGTGATTCCCAGAAGGTAGTAAACAAAGTGTACATGATTTATGACACAAAGGAATAACACATGCAGCAATATGTGAATAAGGTTCAAGCATTTCTTGCACAATTCAAGGAATGCTCGATCATACACATTCCGAGGGAAGAAAATATGGAAGCAGATGCATTGGCTATTTTAGGGTAATCTACGAAGATGAAAGGATCTGACTCTGGTACTGTAATCCAACTTCTACACTCGGTATTGGACGTGGAGGTTATTGTGAGGTCAATTCAACCAAATTAGTCTAGGACTAGAGGAATGAGTTCGTCAAATATCTTCGGCATGGCAAATTACACGAAGAACCGAAGGCATGCCGCTATGAACCAAAGTAGCCCTCTACTGCCTCATGGATGGGCAATTGTATAGAAGATCATACCTAGGACCATTGGCCAGGTGTTTGGGAGCCTCGTATGCGGACTATGTGATGAGAGAAGTCCACGAAGAAATTTGCGAGAACAATTCCAGTGCAGATTCGTTAGTTCTAAATCTGGCTAGGGCATTTTATTACTAGCCCCAGATGGAGCAGGACGCAAAGGAATTCATTCAAAAATGCAATAAATGTCAACGGCATGCGCAATTGGTGGACCAATCGCAGAACTTGCATTTGGTGCTGTCCCCATGGCCATTCATGAAATAGGGAATTGACATAGTCAATCATCTACCGCCGGGCCCTGGAAAGGTAAGATTTCTATTAGTTTTAACTGATTACTTCACTAAATGGGTTGAAGCAGGTCCTTACCAAAATATCGGTAAATGCGAAGTAATGGACTTCATATGGGACCACATAATTTGCCAATTTGGAATACCGTAGGAAATTTCTTATGACAACCGGCTGCAGTTCATAGGCTCAAAAGTCACAAATTTTTTGGAAGATTTAAAATCAAGATGATTAAATCTTCATCGTACCATCTGAGTGCTAACGGACAAGTGGAATCAACAAAATATGATGATTATCCATAACCTTAAAATGAAGCTAGAAGCTGCCAAAGGAAAATAGCCCGAAGAGCTACTGGTTGTACTATGGGCGTATCGAACAACGGCAAAGTCGAGCACGGGAGAAACGCATTTCTCTCTCGTATATGGTGCAGAAGCTCTGATACCGGTGGAATTAGGGGAACCAACTTTAAGTTTTTCTCGATCATTACGAAGAAACTAACAATGAGAGTTGTTGGTAAGGTTGGACTTGCTAGACGAACACAAGGACTTGGCATACGTGAGGATGGTGGCCCAAAAGCAAAGGATGTATAGATATTATAATCGGAGGGCCAACCTCCACTACTTCAAAGTAGGAGACTTTGTTTTGAAAAGTGACTCAAACCACTCGGGAAGTCAACGCCGAAAAGCTAGGTTCAACATGGGAAGGTCCTTGCCGGATTTCAGCTGTTACTGGTAAGGGATTATACGAATTGGATAATCAAGATGGGGTCAAGTTGCCCAGTAATTGGAACGTGACTCATTTCAAAAGGTATTATTGCTGACGGATCCTATCAACAATGAAAGTATATGCTGCACTCTTTTTCCCTTCGACCAATTTTTATCCCAATCGTATTTTCTGGCAAGGATTTTAATGAAGCAGCAACGGAAAGCATACTACGAAAAGAGCGTCATCGGTAAGAATTAGACCTTTAAATGACAAGGCATGGAAATTTTCACATCAATGATAAACCTCTATGGAATGGTTAAATAATCTTTGGCTCGATGGCAAATCGCTGATAGAAAGCAAAGCTTTCCATCGAACCAAAGATTATTTAACCATTCACAAGTTGTTTCCACCAATGAAGCAAGACTTCTAGTGTTCCAATTTGCATATTTTGCATTCGAATACTGGGGGGAATAGTATAAGATACAGCAATAATGAATGCCACAAAAATCGGGCACTACTAGAATCAGGAACAGTAATGTCTCATCAGGGTTGGGGACTGCATGACCAACCCCGTAGAAATAAGGCAACAATGAATGCCACAAAAATTGGGGACTACAAGAATCAAGAACAATAATGTCTCATCAGGGCTGGGGACTGCATGACCAGCCCCATAGAAATAAATTTTACAAGTTAGACACTTGTATTGGTAGTTTTTTACTTTAGAAAATGAATGCTCGTGTACTTTTAAATATAGAAGAAATAATATAAAGTCTTTTTATTTTTATCTTATTTTTTTGTCTAAACGATGCGCTGATTCCATCATTTGAAATTTAACAAAAAATTCAAATGCTTAAGCGGGAATGAATAGGAGACATCCTCTTCAAGATCACCATAAACATAAGAGGACCCTCTCTTATGAAACCCTCATAGTAAAGGGTTGTTTCCGGAAGAAATTTTGCCCGGAGTCAAAAGCTATCGGATGAAAATATACCCGATGCTTTAATCAATCCAATGCAAAGGAAATATAGTTTTCACAACACTTAAGCAAAAAATCCATTATTTATCAAGATGCAAAACTCGATGAAAATTTTGGCATAATTACAAAGTTCAAAAGGACAAAAACAAAAAGAAAATAATAGAAAAAAGAAACTAAGCCGTATTGCCGCCGAATCCCGAAGGAAGAGAGGGATCTGCGTTTCCCCCGATGGAGGAAGGTGGATCACCCGCCGATTCTTGTCCTTCATCCTCATCTTCTTTAATATCCCCTTCGGTTCTCGAGTACTCAGAACCAGTACTCGAGGATTCAGTTGTAGCTGACCGAGCAAGAAGGCGTTCATGAGCAAACAACTCCAATTCTCGGGCCTGGGCAATGCAATCATCTATTATAGCAATGACCAATTTGGTTTCTTCTAAGTTCCCCCTCCTCATATGATATATTACATAAGTCTTCTCAAATACGAGGTAATCCTCTTAGTCGTGGAGCATTTCCTAAAACTTCTCAATTTTGGCCTGGAGGTCGTCCCTCTCAGATCTCAGAGCACCGAGGCAAGCATCGAGCTCAACATTTGTAGCCGAATGAAGCCAGTTTTGGTCCATCGACCTCTTCAGCTTCTCCCCTATTCGGGCCCTCTTCTAGTCTACAGCATTGTCCTCCTCGATCTTGGAGCTTAAGTATGACTTCAAATTATTCATTTGTTCCTCAAAGGTAGACTCAAGCTTGGCAATAGCAAGCATAGTGTCGTTGGTTCCTCAAGCACACTAGCATTAGCCTTAGCCTCTTGAATTTGTTCATGTGATTGAGTGGATTATTATATGTGGGCCATCTTATCTTGTTCACTTGCTGCAATCGGGCTTCAAGATCGCCAACCTCAATAGCTTTTGCTTCCAACATCGAGAGATACACAACAAGTTGGTTCCTCTCGGCCAAAAGTTGATCATGCTCTGAAGCGAGTCCTTGCTTGTCAAGAATCAACCTTTGTGGACCTTTGGAAGTAAGAAAGTTGGCCTGCAAAAAAGAATATCAAGGTTAAAATTTCCATTACAAAAAGTAAATATAAAAGAAGATACGAATTAAACTAGTCTGGTACCTGCGTTGTTTATCAGGCACTCCTCAGAAAAGAGAGTGCATTCTCTTCTAATATTTCTCCGAAGCCAAAGGATTTATATAATTCGCAAGCGCCACTAGCTTGGAAAAATGATGGCACGCTTTCAAAACTGAAAGAGTGGCGCTTCTCCCCCCTCGAGGATCTGGGAAGGGATTGAGTAATTATGCCCCAAATTCCCGTGGTCGGGATATAGGGGTAGAAGCACCTCTTTGTCAATCATATATTTCTGGTAGAGGAGATACAGTTGGTGGTGGAGGTGAAGAAGCGGGTGGTGTTGATGGGCGTGAAGTTGTTAGTGTGGAAGGATGAGAAGCATATGTGGCAAGGGCAGCGCTGATTGTTTCTTGCTCAATGGTCGAAGGAAGAAGAAGCCAGGTTCTGAACTCCTTAGATTCGAGATAGAAATGGGGGCAGAAAAGTGAGAATAAACATTATCTACCAGATCCATCTCGCCCCAAAGTGCCTAGATCTCTTTTGCGGTGGGGGTTTGAAGCTTTCCCGGAAGAGCATTCGGTTGAGCTGAAGGGGATCCACTTCATCACTGAATCCCTATCATATACAACAACTAGTGTGGCTGATCAGTCGTTGTCTTCTTTATTTTCTTACTTTGAGTCCCATCCGAGGAAGAACGTCGCCTTTTTGGTTGCTTGTTCTCTAGATGGGACTTCTTCGAGATGCGAAACTTTGTATCACCCCCATGGTTAAGTGGGAGAGAATGTAATGACCCGACCAGTCATTTTGAGATCTAACGCGTCGTTTGGTGGTTTGGGGCCATGAGCAACGTCATTTCAGGTATCATGACTTGTAGGCGTGGTCGAAATTAAATTTTGGGAAGTTTAGAGTCGAATTGGAAAGAAAGTTATCATTTCAGAAGCCTTAAGTTCGAAGAATTGACTAAGATTAAATTTTTGAGTAAACGACCTCAGAATCAGGATTTGAAGGTTCCAGCAGGTTCGTATAATGACTTCAAACTTAGGCGTATGTTCAGAGCGGGTTTTGAATGTCCCAGGAGCGTTTCAGCGCAAATTGTGGAAGTTAGTATTTTGGAAGAAATTTCATGAGTCTGGGTTGAAGTGCAGTTCAGTGTTATTGAGGTCCGTTTGGGATTCAAAGTCTGACAATAGCTCCGTATGGTGATTCTGGTGTTAGGAGCGCGATCGGAAGTGAATTCGGAGGTCAGTAGGTCATTTTGGAGCTATTTGGCTAAAGTTAGAAATTTGATGTTTTTAAAAAGTCTGACCGGAAGTGGAAATTTTGATATCGGGGTTGGATTCTGATTCTGGAAGTTTTGGTAGGTGTTGGTTGATTTCCCAATGCACACGCAAGTGTACGTGGTCGACAAGTAATATAGG
>ML368068.1:0-51165 GCA_005239505.1 Nicotiana paniculata
CGCGCCTCAGAGGAGATTAGAGACTTGAAAAACTTGTTGGGGTAGAAGGAGGAATACTCAGGCTAGATCGTGCAATCACTCACTCATACTCAAGAAGACCTTCGTAAGGCTTTAGATAAAGTTCAAACTCTGGAGGAGTCGATTGTACCGTTAAGGGCCGCCCATGAAGTTGCTGAAGCGGAGAAGGACGGATTGAGAGATGAGCTTCAACTATGGGCAAGGGATTATGAAGAATTTGAAGAGGTGGCTGTTGTTGATGTGAGCTGGGCGTATATGAATTCTCGCCTTGACACATTGACGGAAATGAGTCAAGAGGGTTTCGACCTTAGTGCTGAAATAGCTAAAACTAAGGAAGCCATGGAGAAGGCTCAACAAGGTCATAACCTCTCTTCACCTGATGGTGAGACTCCAGCTGCTTGTGCCTCTTCATCCCTAATTGCTCCCGCTCCTTCTGCCAGAAGTCAACCCCCCTCTTGAAGAAGTTTAGTTGGTTTACCCCTTTTTTTTTCTTTATCTCAATTGGTGGTTACACCCAGTCCCAACAGGGGTAAATTTGGATCTATTTAAAGTCCCCAAATGATAACTTAGGGGCACCTCGATGTATAAAAATTCTATACAACTAAGCATAAGTTAATACTTAGTTTTTGCTTAGCCGTTTTAATATATTAATGCTAGTATGGCTTTTGCTTTCCGTTGAGTTTCTGTTTCACTCTTTAAGTCTTTTGCATGCTTTATTTTTCGAGGTTTTTGTTTTTACCTCTGAATTTTTGCATGAGGATGCTGTAATCACTCGTACCTTTTCATAGTAGGTACGGTGAGCCTTTTTGTAGTAGGTTTCATTTATGAAAGAGGGACCTTTATGATTGTCATGAAGAATACGTCTCAACTTCATGATAATGCAATAGAGTAATAGGAATTTTACACATGTTTAAGGATGTTTCCAAGGAAAGTTATTTTTGTTTGAACTTCCACGACATTTTACGTGTGTTTGATTATCGTCTAAAACTCATGTTGCAATTGTTTTTGTTTAACAGATTTGATATACACTTGTATTTCATAACTGTTTTTCATAGGTAACAGTTTTTCGATATTGATACAAGGGAACAACTGTNGCAATTCTTCCTCGTGACTAATATTTTTCCTTTCAACCTAAACATGTTCGATTGGTTTTTGCATTTTTGCATTAGTCTTTGTATTTGGATGACTCTTTTTGATCTCTTTCGATTCTGCTCGTATCACTTGTCTCGTTGGGTAGATGGGTCTTCAGGCTCGAGCTTTTGACTTTCTGATAGTCTTCTTTGCTTCGTCTTAGCCTTCCATACTGTATAGTCCCCAAAGTGTTTTAGCTTTGAAGAATGAGATATCGAGCACTTGATTATCCTTCCCTGTGGTCCTTTTCCTGAAAAGGAAAAAACATTCCGAACTCGAAGGTATATAGGTTTTTAGATGATGACTGCTTAACCCTTTAAAAAGTCCATCAGAAAGTGTAACCCTAGACCGGGAATTGTGTTATTTTCTCACGTCTTTGCAGGTCTAATATCATCATCTGGTGATGGGTTAGCTTTATGCCTATCATCTTAAGAAGTTAGTAAAATTTTTAAATGTTCAAAATAAAATCTAACGTGTGATACCTGACGGGGGGTATTTCTTTTCCTTATAAGTAATACTTCTTTAGGTGGATGGCGTTCCAGCTTGTTGGTAGAACTGTCGTCCATAGCTTCCAATTCATAGGCGCCCTTCCCAGCTATGCCTCGGATTTTGTAAGGTCCTTCCCAGTTTGGATTTAGCTTTCCTGCGCCTGCTTCTTTCGTTGATTGAAAGACTTTTTTTAAGGACGAAGTCCCCAATTTTGAAGTACCTGAGATGAGCTTTACGGTTGTAATAACGCTCTATGATTTATTTTTGAGCTGCCATCCGTATCAGTGCTGCTTCTCTCCGTGGTTCGAGCAGGTCCATATTGGTCCTCAATTTGTCGTCATTTGCTTCCTCCATGGATGTTGAGAACCTTATGCTTGGTTCGCCAATCTCTACAAGTATTAAGGTTTTTGAGCCATAGACAAGTGTGAACGGGGTTTCTCCCGTGGCTGTTTTTGAAGTTGTTCTATATGCCCATAGTACCGTTGGTAACTCATCAGGACAGTTTCCTTTGGCTTTATCCAGCCGCTTCTTTAGATTGTTGATGATGACCTTATTCGTTGACTCATCTTGACCATTAGCCATGGGATGGTATGGCGTTGAAGTGATCCGTTTGATTTGCCAGCTTTCAAAGAATTCTATGATTTACGAGCCTATGAATTGTGGGCCATTATCGCACACGATCTCCTTTGGTATTCCCAAAGCGGCATATTATGTTTCTCCATAAGAAGCTTTTAACTTCCTTTTCTCGCACTTGTTTGAACGGATCTGCCTCTACCCATTTTGTAAAATAGTTGGTTAGCATGAGTAAACTGTATCTGTCCTTTAGCTGTGGGAAGAGGTCCTTTTATGTCCATCCCCCATTTCATGAAAGGCCATGGGGATATTATTGGATGCAATAGTTCCGCTGGTTGATGCATGTTATTGGCAAACCTTTAGCACCTGTCGCATTTGAATACGAAGTTCTCAGCTTCTTCTTCCATCTTAAGCCAATAGTATCCAGCTCTGATTAGGGTTTTCACTAAGGATCTTGCCCCTGAGTGATTTCCATAGTGTCCTTCGTGGACTTCTTTCATCACAAATTTCGTTTGGTTAGGTCCAAGGCATTTAGCTAGGGATCCTCCGAACATCTTGCGATAAAGCGAGTTGCGAATAAGGCAGTACCGTGCAGCTTTGCGGCGAAGTGCTTGAGCTGCTTTCCTGTCTTCAGGTACGGTGTCATTCTGCAAAAAATTAAGAATTTTGTTTCTCCAATCCCAGGTTAAGTTGTTGAAAGTTACCTCATTCCTGTCCTGGTCGATCATTGAGTGGAATAGTTGTAAGACAATTACATTGTCTTTGTTTGTTACTTCCGTGACTGCTGCGAGGTTAGTTAATGCATCTGCTTCTGTGTTTTTCTCTCTAGGTATTTGCATTACCTTCCATGTTTTGAATTGTCTCACGAGATCTCATGATTTTTCAAGATACTGTTGCATTCGAGTCTCTCGAGCGATGTAAGTCCCCTGTATCTGATTTACTACCAGTTGGGAGTCGATGTTGATCACAATTTTCTCGATTGAGAGCTCCCGTGCAAGTTCAAGCCCTTCAATAACATCTTCGTACTCTGCTTCATTGTTAGTTATAGGATAATACTTGATAGTTTGCCGTGTCTTTTCACCCGTGGGTGATATTAAGACTATGCCTAAGCCGGCACCTTTTATATTTGAGGAGCCATCAGTGAATAGGGTCCATATGCCCGGATTAGCACCATTAAAAAGTTGTAACTCCTTTTCTACTTCAGGGATAATGCTATTACTAAAGTCAGCAACAAAATCAGCTAGTATTTGAGACTTAATTGTAGTCCTAGAATGATAGATTATTTCATGCTCACTTAATTCTATGGCCCACTTGGCCAATCTTCCTGACAATTCCTATTTATGCAGAATATTTCTTAAAGGATTTGAAGTCACAACGGTGATTGGGTGACATTGAAAATATGGTCGTAATTTTCTAGATGCCATTATTAAAGCTACGGCTAACTTTGCCAGATGTGGATATCTAGTCTCAACATCTAGCAAAGTTTTACTTACATAATAGATAGGTGATTGCTTACCTTTTTCTTCTGTTACCAGTACTGCACTTACAACAATTTCTTAAACAACCAGGTAGATGTACAATCTTTACCCTTCTTTTGGCTTTGAAAGCAGCGGTGATTTCGATAAATAAATCTTCAGATTCTTGAGGGCTTGCTGACATTCTTCAGTCCATTCGAACTGATTCTACTTTTTGAGAACTGAGAAGAATTTAAAACTTTTTTCGGAAGACTTAGAAATAAATCTTCCCAAAGCTGCTATTCTCCCTGTTAGTCTTTGAACTTCCTTTTTATTTGTTAAAATATCAGGTATTTCTTCTATAGCTTTAATTTGAGCGGGATTTACCTCTATTCCTCTGTTTGATACAAGGAAACCCAAAATTTTACCTGATTGCACTCCAAAAGCACATTTTTCTGGATTTAGCTTCATATTATACCTGCATAAAATATCAAAAGTAGTACAGAGATGCTGGAAATGGTCTTCTGCTTGTGTTGATTTTACCAACATATCATCAATATAGACTTCCATCGTCTTTCCAAGATGTTCTTGAAACATTTTAGTCACTAACCTTTGATAGGTGGCGTCAGCATTTTTAAAGCCAAAAGGCATAACATTATAACAGTAAGTCCCCCTGTTTGTAATGAAGGAAGTTCTTTCCTCATCTGAGGGATCCATTTTAATATGATTATAACTAGAATACGCTTCTAAAAGGCTTAACAATTCATGACCTGCTGTGGCATCAATCATCTGATCTATATGTGGAAATGGGAATGAATCTTTGGGCATGCTTTATTTAAGTCAGTATAATCTACACATAATCTCCATTTTCTATTCTTTTTAGGTACTACCACGGTGTTTGCTAGACAGTTAGGGTACGTTACCTCTCGTATCTAACCAATCTTCAATAGTTTCTGTACCTCTTCGTCGATCACTTGGTTCTTGAATGGTCCTTGCTTTCTTTTTTTCTGCTTAACAGGTACGAAGGATAGATCTTCATTTAGTTTATGAGTCATCACTTCTGGTGGGATGCCTGTCATATCTGAGTGGGACCACGCAAAGCAGTCTGCGTTAGCCTTTAAATAATCAATTAACTTACCTCTTCGATCAGGGCTCAGCGTCGTGCCTATATACACTTTCTGTTCAGGGTTTTGTTCAGACAATGGAACAACTTCGAGCTCTTTCGTAGTTGTTTTGATGTGTTCTTCTTCCTCTGGTTCATGAATGACGTCTGGTCTGGAATCTGCATCCGTGTGGTCTAGTGCACCTTCCGTTGTAACTTGATTCACCTTCTCGTAAGTATTTTCTTTCGTACCTGTTTCAGCAATAATACCTTCCGTACCTATTTGGGTAGTAATTTCTTCCATGCCTATTTGGGCGGTGTTACCCGCTTGGGAGATTCCCTTATCTCGTGATTCTTCCACCTCTATTTTCTTGTTGTAGTATACCACGGAGTTTATATTTCTTGCGGTTTGCTGATCGCCTCTAATTTGCTAAATCCCCAATTCAGAGGGGAATTTAATTACCTGATGCAAGGTAGAGGGTATTGCTTTCATGTCGTGGATCCATGGCCTTCCCACGATTACGTTATAAGCCATGTCAGTATCGATGACTTGGAACCTGGTACTTTTGATCACCCCCTCAGCATAAGTGCTAAGCTCAATTTCTCCTTTTGTTATAACCGTAGAGTTATCAAACCCTGATATGGCTCGTGCTTTTGGGATTACTTGATTCCCCAGTAGCATTTCTTCCACGACTCTTAGCAAAATGATATTGACTGAACTGCCTGGATCAATCAACACTCTTTTTACGTTAGTGTCATGAATAAGTAAAGATATTACCAGAGCATCATTGTGAGGAAGCATTAATCCGCCGATATCTGCATCATCGAAGGTTATATCGTCCTCTTCCATATTTTCACGAACCCGTTTCCATGTGTAATTGTGAAGTTTGTGGTCGTTTTGCAGACCACTCCGTTTACTTCTTCACCTCCGTGTATCATGTTGACGGTTCGTTTTGGAGAAGGAGGCTTTGGGGGATCCTACCTGTTCTTAATATATGCCTGTTTACCTTTATCACTAAACAATTCTGTTAAATAGCCCTGTTTCAATAAATTTTCTACTTCACCTTGTAAAAATCTGCAATCCGCAGTCTTGTGCCCATGATCGTTATGGAATTCACACCAGTGATCTGGGTTCCTTCTATTTGGATTTGATCGCATCTCTTTAGGCCACTTAAGCTTGTCTCCCGTGTTCCTCAATATTAAGACAAGTTCAGTAGTACTTAAATTAAAGGTATGATCCCCAATTCGGGTATTACCTCTAGGTCGTTCATCTTGATCTTTTCTGGATCTAGATGAGGATGAGACTACGTTGCTTCATGGTGGTCTATAGTCTGACCTAGTGTTTTTGAACCTGAGACGAATATCACGTCCCGAGGGTCCTAAGTAAGGATCGTACCTATTTTTACCTGATCTTCTATCTGATTCAGGACGTCTGGATTTGGAATGATCTTCATCTCTTGAACGAGCAATGATATCTTCCTCTATTCTGAGTTTAGTACTATACCGATTATATACATCATTCCATGTTGTAGCGGGGAATTATCTTAGACTTTCCTCAAGTCGTCTCGTGGCTTCTGAGCTTTTATCATTTAGGTTTCTCACAAATTCCATGGTTTCCCAATTTTCAGGCACCCTGGGCAATTGCATTCTTTCTCGTTGAAACCTGTCTACAAACTCACGGAGTAGTTCTGTGTCTCCTTGTTTTATTTTGAATATGTCTTCCATTCTTTTCTCAAATTTTTGTGCACAAGAGTGTGCTTTTATAAATGAATCTGCAAGCTCAGCAAAAGAGTCAATAGAATTTTCAGGGAGAAGAGAATACTAGGTTAGAGCTCCTTTGGTAAGTGTTTTCCCAAATTTTTGACAAGGACTGATCCAATCTCTTGTTTTGTTAAGTCGTTGCCTTTTACTTCAGTAGTGAAAGCAGTCACATGATCACGAGGGTCAGTTGTTCCATCATATTTGGGAACGTCAGGCATTTTAAACTTCTTGGGTATAGGCAGGGGTGCCGCACTTGGCTTCCAAGGTTGTTGAGAATACCTATCAACATCAATGACTTTGATAATAGGCGGTACTCCAGGAATTTGTTCGATGCGATCGTTCTGCTCCTTCATCTGTTTCTGCATGGTTAGCAGTAAATTTTGTAATTCAGAGTTATTAGATATACCTGGTCTCGCTTCGAGAGATTCATTAGGAGTATCTCCTCTTCCTGAGTTTGCCAACCCAGATTGAGGATTTTCCATGGTGATGGTATTATTTGGGGGTGGTGTCGGTGGTGCAGGTAATGCTGCCGGTAATCCCCTCGCAAATTATTGCAAAGCTTGGCTCACATATTATGCAATCATTTGCTTTACTTGATCTTGTTCCAACGTTGGATCATTATTATCATTATTGTTATTGGATCTTTCTGGGGATTGTTCCCTTGAACCACGTGGGGTTCTTGAAGGTGATGGAACTGGATTTCCATTCCTTTGCTGGTTTTCGTTGGAGTTCGACATAGTTCAGAGGATATCGCTTGAAAAACAAACAAAGATTATCAGATTCCTGGTAACGGAACCAAAATTTTGTTTAACCAAAGAATTAGATCCTTTGACTAAAGCTATTTCTAGGATGAACACGGGTTACTGTTAATCAAGGAAATAGAGAAAAACGAGTAATAGATAATATTGCAGAAATATAGAAAAGCTAAGTAGATTGTATTCGAGAATCCGATCCCTTTACAAGTTGTATTCCCCTCCCTTATATAGGAGATTCCTTGATATAACGCACAACTCTTGCTATGATTGCCCATTAATGACTATTTATGACATTAATGGAGCGTTACAAAGGATAACGGTAATTGGGGTACGGTTACATAACGTACGAGTAATCAATTGTGGGTTCTTGAATCTGCTCGTAGCTTTGTCCAGATTCATTTTGACCGTGTCTCTTCCCTGTCTTGATCAGGTTGAGTTTCCCGTGGCTGATGAACTCGAGGGTTTATTGAATCGTGCCTCTTTGTACCATACCTCTTCAAAGAATCACATCCAGCTTTCGCGTTCTCCTGTGTCCATATAACTGGTTGAGTTGTCAAGAGCAGGCTTACGTGTGAAACTCTTTTTTTTTTTACCAATACGATTTACTCATTCATCCATATGGTCCGGGAGGGGGTTGTTGCGAACATTGGGTGCGACATCCTTTGCTTGTATGACCTTGGTATCAATCAATGTCTGAATCTTGTCTTTCAAAGTACGACATTCATCGATGGTATGTCCCTTCATGCCGGAATGGTATGCACATGTTTTGTTTGGGTTGACCCACTGGGAAGAGTTTTCCATGGCGACAGCAGGAATAGGGGTAACATATCCAGAAGCCTTCAGTCTTCCATATAGTTGGTCGATGGGCTCAGCAATAGGGGTTTATTGTTTAGGTGGTCTTCGATCAAAATTGGGTCTGGGTTTTTGATAGTTTTGGCGGGCTGGAAGTGAGTGATAATAGGCTGTCTGGGTGTTATAAGTGTGGTAGGGAGTAACGGGTTGAGGATATCTGGGAGGTGAAGGTTGATATGTGGGTGGAAGTGTTTGGTATGTGAGTGGAGATTTTGGACCTTGGGCTACTATCACTTCCCCTATTTATTTCTTCTTTGATATGCCCCCTGACTGTAATTCTTTGTTCGTAGCGTGCAATGCCTCAAAATTGGTCACCATTTCTCTCTTGATCCCTTCTTAAATCCTTTCCCCGAGTTTGATGATGTTGGATAATGTGTGATTTTCGATGAAACCTTTCACAGTATTGTGGATCCTGGGCCCTAACGAAGAATTTGTTCATCTGCTCTTCTTCCAATGCCGGCCTAACCTTTGAAGCTTCTGACCTCCATCGAGTAGCATACTCGCGAAAAGTTTTCGTTGGTTTCTTCTTGAGGTTTTGTATGTAGAAGACGTCCGGTGCATTCTCTGTATTGAATCTGAATCGGTCTATGAAGTCCGATGCCATGCTTACCCAATTAACCCATTTCTTGGGATTTTGACTGATGTACCAAGATAGGGCGTCTCCAGTGAGACCTCTCATGAACAGCTTCATGCGAATCCTTTCATCCTTCCCAACCCCCAGGAGCTTGTCACAGTATGTCCTCATATGTACCTTCGGGTCACCTGTTCCTCAAACATCTCGAACTTAGTATGTTTTTAACCCTCCGGCCGTTCTACGTTTGGCTGAATATATAGATCCTCATAATTCAAACCTTCAATTCATTTGCATCCTTACACACCCTGGACTCGGATTCAAAGCTTCTTGATCTCATAATTCAAAGCTTCTTGAGCTCTTCTGCCATATTCTTGATGAGGAGGTCTTTTTTGGTGGATTCTGGTGTGTATGAGGTCGGTTGAGTGGGGTGAGGTAGGGTTTCTACGTATATGGGATTGTTTTGGTGGATACCGGGGGTTTGGGTGTAGTGGTGATCATTAATTGAATTTTGTGGATCGAAAATAGGTTGTGGGGTATTCTGAGGAGTATGGTAAGTGGTGGTTTGCGGGTATTGAGTCGGAAGATGTTGGTGTTGAGGAGGTGTTGGTATAGAGGATTAGGATTTTGGGGAGGTGTTGCGTATTGATGGGGTGTGGGAGGATTTTGCGGACATTGATTTGGTGTGTTTTGAGGAGGTACTGGGTTTTTGGAATTTTGCTGGTTAATTTCTGGGACGTATAGGGTGAGGGAAAGGTTTTCCAAGTTGCGGACCTGCTCAATTTCCCCTTGCAATTCTAGTATCTTCTACTCCAACCGTAGGACCAAATCATTATGTGCTAGAGTAAATAAGACAAATCTTTTTTTAAAAAAAGGATAATAAATAAATGAGTCACTAATGGCATTTTCCTTATTACATTTGAATTCCAAAACGACTCTAGAAAAGAAAATAATCCTAATCTACTTGGTCCCAGAGGGACCTTCTCCAGGCTTGGCCTTCTTGGCCCCGTTAATCGAATTCCCCAGGTCACGCATGTCCAGCAGAAGATACACCCTTGTTAGGTGTCCTCTTTCATTGCCCTCTGCATTCTGACAGTCTATGACTCTTTTCCTTATCTTCCCCTCTAGTTCCATTAGATCCTGCTCCAGATATTCCAACCTTTATGTCGAATTTGTAGCCATTTCCCTCCATTTGTTGATTGACTCCATGTCTATCTTGTGTTGTTCCATATGCCTGGCCTCAGACTCAAGAACTCTTTTGCGTAACATCTTATACTTCACCTGTGCTTCAGCAGCTTCATCTATAACCCTGTTTCCTCGACCGACCCCTGGCTCGACTATTCCTGCTATGTTATCATCCAACCACGATAGGTAGAAGAGCACATGACTTGCGCGGTATTGATCTGTCTCAATGGTATCTTTTTCTACAATAATCTTCAAATGCCATATGTGTTGGACGTCGCATTTGTATGGAATGGCATCATCTTGAAAAATCTGCCTTGTAGTGACTCATTTTGGAGACTCGCGGTATGACTTGTTTTCTACCAGATTGTTTCATGACCCTGATAGGAACATAGGAATATATGCCCCTTAACCCAATCAACACAAAATGCAGAACGTCCCTGGATCTGATGATCAATTCTCTAGTAGGGAACCACTCGAACATCCAATGGACCTTCTCCTCGGTCAGATTGCTGAAAAACTGTACCCAATCTATAGCATTCTCCGGTTGTGCAAACCTGTCAGGGATGAAGGTCATTCTTTTCGGATGGTGGAAAGCTATGTGGTCATTCCATGGTCTTCATGGAAATTCCTGGCGACACTGGCCTCTTTGAAGATCCTCCGACAACCAAATCTGCAGAAACAAGTTACAACCCTCAAATTGTCTGAACCAGAGCTCGGTACATTTCTGCTACGATCATCGAGACAATAGTGTATGTATGTCCCTCAATCCCTTCAATTAAACCTTTGGTTACCATGGCCAACCTGGTGTGAATCTTCTCCCCTTGGATTGGAAACATTATCATACCCAGAAAACAGATGATGAATACGAAAACCTGACGATGAGACCAACCCAAGTAAGTGATGGAGAATTCATCATGAAAAATACGATAGGATTTGTTGTGTCCATATTGTTCGTAGAGAAAGTCAAAAGGTATGTAGGACTTCTTCAGGCATGCTAAATCATCATTCTTTCTCAGATCCATCATTTTCAGAAATCCCTTAGGAGTGCGAATTTCTGGCACCAACAAACCGGGACTATCCCCTAGGGAAACTAGCAAATCCTCCTATTTCCTCCAAGAGAGGAGTCATTTATATATTACCAAAATGGAATACGACCCTTTCTCCATCCTAGAACATGGTAGCAGCCTCGATCAACATGTTATTTGTCTAGATGTTTAATAAGGAGGGTAAATTTCCGAGAACCCTCTTCACATGATTTTTGTCGTTTGGCAAAAGATTTTCCCACCAATCTAGCAATAAAGGTGGTATTTTCAGACCATGCCAAACCTGGGGATTTCGTGCCTCATTTTCTGCAAAATAAACAAAGTTAGACCCTTTCCCCCTCCAGATTCGACTAATTACACATTAACGATTAGCATATCGGTATTTTCTCCAAATAATGCACATATCGTGATTGTGCCTGTTGGGATCATGGAAATCCCAGTGGGATTTGGACAAGGCTTTTCTTAGAGGGTTATTATGCGGACAACATATTAACCCCTTCTAGGTTTGATCATGATGCATGTACAGTTATCATCAGAGTAAGGTTTTCTATAGAAGTCTAGACTGGTACCCTCAAGCGGACAACTTGAGAGGTAAAGGCACAGAACCGTCGACTACACCGTTGATCTACTAGTTTTACCCCAAATAAGCCTTTCCGAATTATAAGGGCAATATAGGAAGATTGCGTACACTCATCAAGTGCTGATATGGTATTCATTATGCACGAGTGGAATATGATGTCGAGCATGTATTTATGCAAAAGGAAAATAACACGTTGTCAAGTATTTGCATGATGAAAATGGTAAAATGCGGTATTTAATAATTGTAAAGACAGAAAAGAAAGAAAAAAAAGGAAAGAAGTTAGTTTTCATAATGAAAAACCGATAAAATGGGAAAGACATGACAAAAGAGGGAATTTAGTGAGCATAATTGAGATAATAACGGAGGAAATGCATGTTGCAGCCAAATTAAACAAAGGATGGAAAATAATTCCACATAAAGGGAAAAATGGGAAAGGGATGTGGAAGTATTAGCATAATAATAAGGACACGCTTATCGAGAAAGACTAATTCACAAAACAAGTTCGTTATGGTAAGAGCCTAAGGATATCCCTAGTAGAGTCGACATGCTGTTGCGCCCCCTTTCTCTCGCGAAATCGGGTTTCGACATTTGACAACTCCTTTTGAGAGAAAGGGAAAGGAATTGGTTATTGAGAGAGTCGCCACCTAACGGATTAAGGTACATTACGGCACCTATTGCAAGTAACTCAGATTATACCTGTTTGCATCACCAGAGATAGGGAAAGGGCTCAAATTACCTCGCAGGGAAGGTGTTAGGCACCCCTCGAAGTCCACAACGGTGGGTCCCGGCCAAACTTAACTTATGTGAATTAGTCTAAGGAAAGCAAAGTAATTATTTAATAGGGATGAGGGTCCTAAATGTTTTAGCCTATATGATCACCATGTGCAACATAAATAATACTTCGTAATTCCCCCAAGACGGGGTGTCACTCATATTATTCAGCGGGCACAGACTATCATCTCCTGCTACCCGATTACTATCTTTCAGTTTTTTACCTAAAGCTTTCTAATCATTTCTAACTCGTGTCCTATGCGTGCACTACCCGTCCCTTACCTATGGTCCTGGAGGCATTGGGACCTCTATTTTTGATGATTCTAGACTTAACCTAGGTTGCTCAAAATTGGAAAATACTAAGCGACATACAAAACAATTAGGACTTTCAAATAAAGACAAATATGGGCTCAAATTAGCCTCCATATATAAACAGCAAATGCACACAAATGATTAGCATGTTTTATTAATTTCAAAATCCTATAGGCAGGATATCTATGTGATGTTGAACGAACAAACATGCAGTCACATATGAAATTAGTTTCTTAATGTGGGTATTAGAACTTACATATATTTGCCTACTGATTTTAGTGCAGTATCTGGCTGTTTTATACGACACTAAATAATAGCAAGTCACAAGAATATATCCAGAATTGTTTACTTAACCCTATAGGCATGTTGTCTAGGTGATTCGCGTAGCAATTGACAGTAATAAGCATATTCAGAACTAGTTAATAGAGTCATAGGCATAATTTCTAGTGATGATAATTAGCACAGCATCACATACTCTTAAGGAGATGGGTATGATGATAACTGAAACTATTTTAAACTCTATAGGCATGATTTCTATATTTAAAACTCTATAGGCATGATTTCTACAGTTAAACTGATTTTAAACCCTATAGGCATGATTTCTATAATTAAAATTGATTTGAAACCTATAGGCATGATTTCTACAATTAAAACTGATTTTAAACCTTATAGGCATGATTTCTACAATTAAACTGAACAGTATACAAGCAGGAATTTGCACACATTGGACCAGAACATAACTAAGTCAAGTATTGACCCTATGGGCATGTTTGCTAACACATAATTACTGGACAAATTAATACACCTAAAAGCATGATTTCTAACATATCACAACGTTAATCCTATAGGCAGGATTTCTAACATATAATTTCAACATCACGGTATGAGTCCTATAGGCAGGATTTCTAACATACAGCTTTGACAATACAGTACAAACCTATAGGCAGGATTTCTACCCAACTTATCACAAATGTAAAGCAAGGACCCTTTCCCATTTTTACTAAATACCCCAGAATTATTATTAAAAAAATTATTACATATCACAGTTAATGAATGAATTACAAAGATAAGTAAAATTATAGAAATCCTGCAACAGGCCCAAATACACTTGGACAGGCCAGGCCTTCAACCTATAACAGCTCCAAAGCACATGTTCATGGATACACAATAACCAATGGTGAATGATTCACTCATATTCCAAAGATAAGCACACAGAACCCAACTCTCTAGTGTGTCAGAGTTCCCAAGGGTCTCACATGGACCCCGAGCAGTGCTCACACTAGGGAGGTCAAGGGCAGAACTTAAATGTCCTTGGCCTTCCGCTGGCTAAGGATGGAAATTTAGGATAGCATAGATAACACATAAAAGAGTAGGCAATGGCTAAGGGACAGAATTTGAAAAGACATACTTGATTTTAGGAAGCAAGTATAGCAGAGTTCAAAACACAGAGTAGTTGATCAAAAAGGACAGCAAGGCTTAAATACATAGGAAGAATTACATTGAAAGAGTTAGGAAAACATTTTGGCAGGATTTACAAAGATTTATCATACTCAAGTGTATAATACTTAACGAGTTAAAGCCTGAAAGGTCTAATTAGGCTAAGCGTACATGCCAGTATTAACGAAAAGCATGTTTTACATCAAACAACATTTAGACATGGTAGGAAAACATAAATCTGATAAGTACCCTAGGGTCAAGAAATCCGTAAGAGTATGGAATCAAATGAACTAGAGACATGCTAAAAAAATACATTATCAGGGCACATAAGTGACAGAAAAGGCCTTAGCACTGATTCGAACACATCAAGGCAAACATTGCAAAGATTCAGAACAGGTGAACTTGTCAATATCACCTATAGGTATTCTAGTGTTAACATCATAAATTACTTCTAAAAATGATTCAAGGCAAGTGCAGAACTAACAAAGCTGCATACAGGAAGCAGTTTAGAATGTATTAAGCTAATACTTAAGAGGATTCATATTATTCAAACCAAGCATGAACAATCTCGGAACTAACAGTATTAAATTACTAAAGAGACTCAGACAAACGTAAGTTGACAGAATCATGCTTAAAAAATAAACCTAAGCACACTGAACCACATAGACAAGTCACAGATACATAAGAATAAATGGAAAAGGTATAGAAACTCACAAGTTAAGCAAGAAAAGCGAGAATAATACCACAATGGTGAGAACCACAGAATTTCTGGCCTTGGCTTTCAGCTGGCCAAGAACCAAAGATAGAACAAGATGGCAAAACAACCACAAAGCAAAAGCCTTAAGTTTTTAGTGAGATTATAGTGATTATAGGTTTGTCCTAAAGGGGAAGGGGGAGGGATTTATATAGTGACAGAGATCGAGAAAATAAATAAGGAGAAGCGTAAATCAAACACAAATAAGGAAGTATCATCATGCAGAATCAAATAAAATCGGATTTAGGGAAAAGGAAATAAGCAAACCCTAATTTTAGAAAAACAAAATATTGATAGAATATTCACACATAAAGATTAATAGAGACACATATAGAACCAAAATCAGTGAGTCGAAATGATTAAGAAAACAAGATCTGAAAATTCTAACTCTTAAGGCAAATGAAAAGAAATCGGCAAAATCTGAACAAGGAAAGTCAAACTCAGACATAATAGGACGAACATAGACAAGAAAAAACCCAAAATCAAAGACTCGAACCAATTTTGGTTCGACTTGAAGAAAATCAGTAAACCCTAGTTTTAGGGTAAATCAGAATCATAAAAAATATAGATAGAATCGGACTCACACGATAGAATAAACATGTTTTCACGACCCAAATTCCCAACCATCGGGATCGTGATGGCGCCTAACACCATACTTGCTAGGCAAGCCAATGTTAGGGGGATTCAACGTTTTAAACAATTAAAAATATAACGCGTGGTCTAAAATTATCCAATAAATGAATCCATAATAATGTGTGAAACAATAAAACGAAACTCGAAGCTAATGCTCATATCTAGCTACCCAGGATTTTGGGAGTCACAATTCACGAACTACTAAAGAATAATACAAGTAATTGGCTCAAGAAATAGTGTATAACTGTTTTGAATCAAATAAAGCAGTAATTAAAGAATGCGGAGAAGACTCCAGGAATCTGTGGACGCCAACAGATCTACCTCGTGTCTCCGTGCGAATAATCAGCTACTACTCGAAATCAACTCTGGCCGGAACCTAGATTTGCACAAGAAGTGCAGGGTGCAGTACCAGTACAACCGACCCCATGTACTGGTAAGTGTCGAGCCTAACCTCGGCGAAGTAGTGACGAGGCTAGGACAAGACACCACATAACAACCTGGACATATAAAATCATGCTAGCAGAAATGACAGCAAACAAAAGGTTAAAACCACAATTAATGGGAAGGGGTCATACTGTGGGAAATATTAACATAAGGAGTGGGATAACGAAAAGACAGAAACAAATAATAGTAAGAAAACAAAATCGAGCAATTCAAATAGAAAGGAAATTTGCACAGCATCACCCTTCGTGCTTTTACTCTCAACCTCACAAAATAATAAATAGAATGTACGGCATCACCCATCGTGATTTTACTCTCACCCTCACCATATAATGAATAAGAATGCACGGCATCACCCTATGTGCTTTACACTCTTCCTCGCAATATAAATAATTCATGCACGGCATCACCCTTCGTGCTTTACACTCTCCCTCACAATATAATATAAATGAATCATGCACGGCATCACCCTTCATGCTTTAAACTCTTCCTCACCAATCACATAATCATTAACAACATATAAAGAAGAAATTCACAAGAAATCAATATTTCATCATAGTTTCTATCACCATTTAACATTTCAATCTCAACTCAATATTCACAATATTATTCATCTCGGTGGGACCAGATACTATTCTTCCAACATTTCACTAACAACAATAATCATAGTTGATAGGCTTTAGGACAACCAAAATAACAAGAATTAACTTTCACTCGCATGTTATGAACTGACCACAATGTATAGGTACTCGTCACCTCACCTATACATTGTATTTAGAAACAAATCAAGTAGCAAGTAGTCACACAATACATATTCCCTCAAGCTAAGGTTAGACACAACACTTACCTCGATTCCGCATGCCACTCACTGCTCAAGCACAACTTTTCCTTTAGAATTGGCTTCCAACTCACTCGTATCGAATCATAATTGGTTTAATATCATTAAATATTGCTAAAGGAACCAACTTTAATGCAAGATTATGGTTTTCCTAAGTTTTCCCAACAAAATACAAAAAATGACCCCCGCCTGCTTAGTCCAAACTCGAGGTTCGGACCAAAATCCATTTACCCATTCTCCCCCAAGCCCGGATATACAATTGGTTTTGGAATCCGGCCTCAATTCGAGGTCTAGATCCGAAGATTTCAAAATTCCTAAGTTCTACCCAAAAATCCCTAATTCTACCACGAATAAGCTCAGTGACAATCAAATGGTACATCCCTCAACAATAGCAATTTAGGGTCAACAATTCCGACTCGGTGTAGAACACACACCCATACTGGCCTACGAATAATTATATTCTAAATCAACTCTAGTCATCCACAACAGGTAGATAACTCTCCAAAGGTTCATAACGACTGAATCATGACCTATACTAACACCTGACTAGCTTTGCTCGCATCCTCGTAGTTCACAACTACAAAAATAATCTGTTCATGAAAACTCCCAGTCTCAAAATCCATGAGGCGCACCAATTACCATATTTGATCCCAATTCTACCACTCAAATATATAACACGCCCCTAATACTTTATCGTTTCACGAGGGATACCCCCATAATTCCTCTGTTTCACCAAGAAACCTTGAATATCAGCAGTCGATCCAACAAGAGAGCGTCGTAACACCAATGAAGCACCCTTATTCAAACACATTGCCTTAAACACATTGTCCTTAATGAATGTGTACTCTTATCCATCCACCCAATAGTGGTATCCTTTACCTAATCATCTGAAACTGCCAGTTCTGACCTTCCTTCCAGAACTGAACCGTGACCTCACATACGCCACTCTATATTATACACAAAATACCGCATACGCCAAGCAATCCTATGATAAATATGAGAACTTCATGCTCCCTTCCTAGCCACAAACAACTACGTACCCAACTAGCCAAGAACTTTCCATTTGATCCCATCTAGAAGCAAAATCACTATACATCACATGGCCCTCACGCCAGTAGAAATATACATCTCTAACCGTGGTAGAAACCATCAAGAACTCCCGAATCACATTTGTACAACACCAAACCACCAAGACTGAATCCTTCCAACTCAACCAAGCTACGCATGCCACCAAATTCCAAGAGAATTGCTAAGAAACACCTGTAACAACTCATTACCTTATAAACACCTAAAGAACTAACCATATCCCTTATCATGTCGATCCGACGTACTACCAAGTTGTCCTATTTATCCAAGTTCCTTCTAACTTACCTTCGAATTGATACTTCTTCTTTCCATAATATTGCAATTCTCAATCCCGACTCACCGCACGAAACCCGAGCATAAAAAAATATAATTTCTAAGGCTCATAAGCCGCTGAATACTCTCTCAAACATCCCCAGAGCACCACATCAAAAATACTTACCTTGAATAGACTTCATGCGAATTTAAAGTCATTACCCGCACTTTCCTGATACTGATGAATAGAATCCATGATAATGCAAATACACCACAAGCCTTGACACCTTCCCCGTAAATCTCAATTCTAGCGCAATTCACACCTTGAAGATCCTCAAGCACTACATATAATCTTGAATCCGTCAGAACCATTCTCGAACGTCATTCACTCTACGCAATTTCAATTATACTGACCAATAGAAAGTACTACCTGACCCCGTTTGCAGACCACATACTAGGAAAGTAATCCACACCTTTGAAGAAACAAGCACACTCATACACTGCACACACTACACTTTTTACAATTTCAACTCAATCATTCAATAAGGTCCATTATCCGTAAAGTACATTACAACCTGTATCGAAGAATTTCCATCACTCGAGTCATTCTAGACTCCACCTCTGTAGGTCATAATTGATTCAGCAACATACCTCGAACCGAAACCAATACAACACATAATCGTGTAATCAACTTATTATTAGCAGACACCCCCACTTGGCTCAAAGCCAAAGATCAATACAAACAATAACTCACGGTGCCCATACACGATCACTGCCACCATACTGTGGTGAGGTTCAACTAAATCCTCCATAAGCTCATATGAACCAAACCATCTAACACTCAAATCAAATGCAAATCTCGCATCCACCATTTTAATGGTCATGCCAACTCCCACAAGCGATCTAAACTCAAATTACAACATACATCATTTACTGATAGAGAGAATTTACTACAAATCAACATAAGGGTCACACACCTCAGGACAACCCGCAGGAGATACCCCTGCATGCTTAACCTCAGAATGATATCTCCCTATACACTTCCAAAAATCATAGCTATCACGCAATCATTATACCTTCCTACATTAGAACACAACCACTACCTGCCCCCAAGACATCTCATTAAGCGATATAAGGACCTGAAGTTGATGGCAACACTAACACTGGAGTTGTGGCCAAGGAATTCTTGAGCTTCTGGAATCTCTATTCACACTCGTCTGACCACATATTTACCTTCACTGGACACCACGTGTCCCAAGAATGCTACTAAACTGAGCCAACAATTCACACTTGGAGAACTTCGCACAAAGCTTCTCCTCCCTATATCCTTGTAATACCATCATCAAATTCTGAGTATGATATCCCTGGAACAAGAGTATGGCAGGATTCCATCAATAAATACAATAACAAAGGAGTTATAACACAGCTGAATACATCGGCAATCAAATACATAGAAGTTGTTGGGGCATTGGTCAGCTCAAAAGACATCACAGGAACTCAGAACATAACAGGAAAACCCACTTCACTCCACAACTAAACTACACGAGAGGTCCTTCAATACTCATAACTCGAAGCCATATTCTAACTCAATAGAGAAGTCAAATAATCAATGGTTCTTGCCACATCTCCCGCCAATTCATTTTTGTCACAATCAAAAAACCTGAATACATCTAACTATCCGACCACACTCACCATGTAGTCATCTAGTCACAAACTTCCATCAATAAGGACACAAACAGACATATAAGTCCCCCAACACATGTGCTCACCTAATTGAAATCTCAACACTCAAGCCACAGACAAAATCCGGCCTCAAGTCCTTCCGACTGCCCCATTATTAACATGTTAAAAATCACATCTCACCCATGAAAGTCACAAGCCGACGACGCACAACTGATACCAAGCGCTCGCGTGCGCATTCGAATACATGAAAGGAATTCAAGGATTTACGCTTTTGGATGAATAAAATGGATTCGCACGACAAGAATTCAAGAATGTGGAATGTCTCCTAAGGGTTCTGCAGCCTGTCGAACATAAGTACAGACGTCTCCGTACCGATCCGCAAGACTCTACTAAACCTGCTCATGACCGTTGAGTCCTATGTAACCTAGAGTTGTGATACCAACTTGTCACGACCCCAAATCCTAACAGGTCGTGATGGAGCCTATTGTGGAACTAGGCTAGCCAACCATCACATAACTACACATTTTTTTTAATATAATTTCTCAAAAATCAATAATAACCAGCAACAGAGTATAAAAATTTTCTCTAAGTCTTTAAGCAAACATAATAATATAATATAATATCTAAACAAATCCCCCAGGACTAAAGTCAACTGATCACGAGCATCTACGAATAAAACTAACAATGATAATGTCATAAACCATGTCTCGGAATAAAATACTAATACTAATGAAGGAAGGGAAATGGAGAAGATGCGGACGCTGGACAGCTACCTCGAAATCCCGAACGCTGACGATGAATGAACTCAAATGGATACTGCTCAGAACCAGTACCTGGATCTGTACACAGAGGTACATGGAGTAATGATGAGTACGCCAACTCAGTAGTAATGAAAATGAATCACAGTCTGAAGAATAAGAAACACACAGCAACAAATACACCAATCCACAAAACCGTAAAATATCAAGTCTCAATAAAGTATACATAAGTTCGAAAACCAGTTTCCGTAAAAATCCTTGAAACAAGTATAATTTCCAATATTTCTCAGTAAAACTCCCAAAATATCAGTTTGAAAGATGAAACAAATCATAATCAAAAGCTCAGCAAAATATCATTTTAAACCGCCCCTCGAGCAAAATCATCACTCGTAATCAGTCACTCAGCACCTTACCATCACTCAATAATAGTCACTCAGCAACTCACAGTCACTCAGCATCAGCCCCTCAAGCAACCTCACTGTCACTCATGCCTCCCAATCACTCATCACTCGGCACTCAGCACTCGGCACTCGCACTCAGTAGGTACATGCACTCACTGGGGGTGTGTATAGACTCTGGAGGGGCACCTACAACTCAAGCGCTATAAACAAGCCAAATCATGGCATCAATCACTCTCAGGCACTCGAGCTCTCTCATATCATAACATCCTCAAAACATTAACTCACGGCCTCACTCAGTCAGACACTCTCAGCAAGCCACTCGGGCCATAAATAAAATGGGGTTCTCGACCCAAAACAATATTTCATTTCAAGAAATAATATCAACAAACTCTGGGTGTCAAAACAATTTATCAAGAAAGACTGAGTGTAAAATCATAGTTTCAAAGTGAGGAATATCAGTAAAATAGCCCTCAAGGGTTTAAAATAGATCGGCACTAGGCCCCAAACATGGCTTACAGCCCAAGTATAACAAAACATATTAATACTAATAAACAAATGCTTTAAAAGCAGTTTCGCAACTCAATAGTTGCCTAAAAAGGAACATATTTCCAAATTTCCAGTTCATGCATGCCTCACACTCGTCATCCAGTGTGTGTGTCACTCCAAATCCGTGAAAGGATATAAAGTTCGGGATTTCATACCATCAGGGCAGGATTTAAGGACATTACTTACCTCAAACTAGCCCGAAAAGCTATTCCGCAACACGCTTGCCTCTCGAATCAACTCCTGAGTGCTCCAAATCTATCAAGTTCAGATTTTTCACATCAAATTATGCTAAGGGGATGAATTCCAATTGAAAAATATCAATTTTAGCACAAAACCCGAAATTAACCAAAATTCAACCCCCTGGACCGCGTCTCGGAACTTGATAAATTTTATACCAAAATGATCCTCATCATCTCACGAGTCGTACATATAAAGAACTCTGAAATCGGAGTCCGTTTGACCCCTCAAATCATCCCTAAAAGCCTCTTAAACTCAAGCCCTAATTTCACTTTTTTCTATTGATTTTCCCCAATTAAACACTGTTAATTTGGTCCTTAATCACATATAATCGAGTTATTAGGTCCAAAATCCTTACCTCAATGAAGAACAATCGTCTTCCCTCTTCAAAATCTCTCCAAAAGCTCAAATCTCGTTCAAAAATGGAAAAAAACTCGGACTGCTTGTTATATATACACTGTCTAGAATTTTTGCGGTACTGTTCACGCGGTAGTGTTCATGCTGCTGTGAAAAAAATGCAGCAACTTTTCTTCTAGTCTAAATTGATCCGTTAATCTTCTGAAATCCACCCGAGGACCTCGGAATCTCAACCAAATATACCAACACGTCCCAAAATACAATAGGAACTTAGTCGAGCCTTCGAAACATCAAAACACCAAAATCACATCGAATTCAAACCCATGAACATTGAAATTTTTAAATTCCACCAATGATGTCGAAACTATCCAAAACACCTCTGATTGATCCAAAATTTTGCACACATAATCAAAATGACATTATGAACTTTTTCCAACTGTCGGAATTCCATTCTAACCCCGATAGCTTATTTTTCACTGCCGACCGAAAATCGCCAAAAATTCACTTTCGCCAATTCAAGCCTTATTCTACACCGAACATCACAAAAATATTCCGGCCACACTCCTAAGTCCCAAATCACCTAATGAAGCTATCTGAGCCATAAAATTCACATTCCGAGGTCGTTTACCAATAAGTCAACTCTCAGTTGACTTTTCCAATTATAAGGCTATTTTTAAAGACGAAATGACTAAATTCTTGCTACAGCCATCCCGATTCCGAGTCTGCCAACTCTAACACATCATAAAAAGTATAACCAACCTATGACAAGGCAAAAACAAAAAATAATGAAATTTCTACGGAACGACCGGCCGAGTCGTTACACAATTGGTTTTGGAATCCGACCTCAATTCGAGGTCTAGATCCCCAAATTTCAAAATTCCTAAGTTCTACCCAAAAATCCCTAATTCTACCATGAAAACTCTAGATTCTAGGTTGAAATCTTGTTAAAAGTTGCAAGAGATTGAAAGGAATTAGTTAGGAATCACTTAACTATGATTCGGAGAAGTTTGGATCTTCGAAAAATCACCTATGGAGGTTTAGGGTTCGAGAGGATTGAAAAATGGGTGAAAATCCCGTCTAAGTCCGAACTTAACAGGCTGCAGATGTCGCAATTGCGGCTGGAGCTTCGCATTTTCGAAGCTCGAAAATATGAGATGGGTATCGCAATTCCGAACCCTTCACATTTCTATTGCCTTCGCATTTGCGACTAAAATGTCGCATTTGCGAATTCTGGGGCCATCGCATTTGCGAGGATGGCCTTCCCAGGCCTTTTTCGCATTTGCGATCAAAATTCTCGTAATTACCAGGCCTGTCAACTTCGCAATTGCGAAGCCTGATCTCGCAATTGCAAGATTAGAGGCCTGCACCAGACATCAGATGCATCAACTATGATTTTTTCTAAGTCTCAACACTCCGTAGCCTATCTGAAACTCACCCGAGCCCTCGGGGCTCCAAACCAAACATGCACGGAAGTCTAAAAACATCATACGAACTTGCTTGTGCGATCAAATCACAAAATAACACTTAAAATTACGAACTTAACATCAAAACTCATGATTTTCTCAAGAACACTTCAAATTCACTATTTTCTCAACCGGACGTCCGAATCACGTCAAATAAACTCCGATTTCCACCAAATTTCACATATAGGACTTAAATATCATAACCAACATGTACCGGGCTCCGAAACCAAAATACGGTTCCGATACCAACGAGTTCAAACTTTAATTCATTTCTTTATTTCCTTTAAAATCCAGCATAATAATTTTCTTCAAAAATTGATTTCAAAAGCTAGGGACCTCGAAATTCAATTACGGGTATACGCCTAAATCCCATATCTTATCGCAAACCTCCGGGGATCGTCGGAACAAAGATCCGGGTCTGTCTACTCAAAATGTTGACCAAAGACAACTAAAGATCAAAATTTAACTCTAAAAATTATTATTTCTTATATTTCCATATAAAGGCTTTCCGGATTCACGTCCGAACTGCGTATGTGAGCATGTAATTTTTCACCTATTAAATACTCATATAAAATTTGATAAATAATTTAATTTTATAGATTTTTGTTGAAGTTAAGTGTTTATTTATGAATTATTTGCACTGTATGATCATAATTCATCTTTTAAAATTTATAAAATATAAAATAATAACAAAAAATATTTTAGAACTTTTATTATCTTGCATAATTAGGTTTTTGATTTAATGTAATACTTAGTTTCATAATTTAATCATTTTTATTAAGAAAATTATAAAATTTGTTCTTTAAGTAATCATGAGTATTAAATTAATGGATTAACTTTTAATCAACTCATTAGTTAAATTAGAATCAGATTAAAACTAATTAATATATTTTAAAATTTTAATTAGGATTATTTAATTAATTAAGCCTAAGTTATTAAAGTAATCAGACTGGGCCATTCTAAATACAAGCCCAAATCCCCTTCTAAATACCCAAATACACCCAATCCCAGTCAGCCAACCCGTCCAAATCCCCAACTAAACTAAACGACATTGTTCCCCCTATTAATCCCAACCGTTGATCTTTGATGATCTAACTACTAGGAACTCCCCACTCCCTCACTATATAATTGTCCTAACACACACCACAACCCCTCAAACTCACCTCCCCAACACCCCAACCGTCTCCTTCGTCACTCTCTAACCCTCACCGTCTGTCGCCATGGTCCGCCGGCCGGAAATCACCTACCGGCGGCAGACCACCTCCAAATCACTCCAAAAATTAACCAGACAACCTCATCCTCACCCTCAACCCCATTCTACCCTTAATTTTCCCAGAAACTCACCAAAATTAAGTAATTTCATATCTAAAACTCTGAAACCCTAAAAATCTCACCCCAAGTCGAATTAAAGCAAACTAACTGCTCAAACCTGCATGGGTCAATTGCTCTTGACAAGAGCAATTGATTTATGTGGGTTTGGCGCGTTTCCAAACCCCGCCGGAATCGGGCCAAAGTCCGACGAGTCAACCAAATTCGGCCAAACTTGTTCTAAACCTAACCGGTACTCTCTCTCTCTCTTTCTTTGTTTAAAAATAGTTATCTAAGTTGGAATTCTACCTTGAACTCTTAATTTAGGTTTTATAATTTTATGGACCTATTGGATTCTGAGTGTAGCATGTCTTTCTTGTTGTTAGATGTATTTGTTTATTAGAGTTTTCATGTTTTATTCGACTGTACCCCCCCCCCCCCCCCCCCTCTTTTTTTTTTTTTTNACTGAATCCTAGTCTCATATTTTGCCGTTAATTACTGATTAGTTTAGGGTTTCGTAATTTTTCCTAGATTCGTTTAATTCGGAGTTGATGAATTAGCCTGTGTTGAAATTATGTACTAAAATCAGTGTTCGATTTGCATTAACAAATTTGAGTTCGATTTAGGTTTTTCTCATCTCTGTTTCATTCTCAGCTTCATTATCCATGATTGCTCTCTTGTAAAGTCCTGAATCTTGGTCATTTTTTAAATAATAATTTTGGTAGGAATGTAATTAAGCTTAGCTTATGATTCTTAGACTGGTTAGGTTATGTTTCTTCTGTTTTCATTATTATTAGAGACTGTTTTGAATCAATTATAAGTTTAGTTGTTGATTTTAGTTTTAGATTTTCTAATTTCTTGGTGTTTCTTCTTATAAAACAGTCTAGTGGTCATTGGGTGTATTAACCAATTAATTTCCACCTTAGCTTTAATCCTGCATGTTTTAGGTCTACTTAAATAGTAATCTAGGTTAACCTTGATATTATTGCCTAAGCCCTAAGTTATTAGTCATGAATTCAAATGCCTTTAACTAAATTACTGATTCTCAGTTTAGTTATAGTCTTTGACTTTGACTCTTAGATTAGGCTGCCTATTAATCACTTATGTGTGGTAATTGAATAAGTAATCACATATGATTAGGGGTTATTATGATTTGTTAATAATCTTTAAAAATAAATTCTGATTTTTACATAATTGGTTAACTTTGGCTCATGTTCTTAAAATAGACAACTAACTCCTAACTCAGGATAACTAAGTAAGTCAAATTACTTAACTAATTGCACATAGTAAAATTATTTGAATTAGTTAGTCTAAGTCCTGAAAATAAACTCACTTAGGTTCAAATAATTACTTTATTTAGGTCTATTCCATTTCACTTTTAAAGAGGTTTACTTTCGGCCTCTTCCTTAGTGATTAATTATTGATCTTAGTTTCTTAATTAGGTTAAATTTAGTCAACTTAATAAGTGACTTAACCCTGAACACTAAGGGTATTTCAGGGTAGTTTAGGAACTTTAAGTGAAGAATCTTGGATGTAACAGCTCAAGAAGCTTCTAAAATAAGGATAAACATCAAAATAAAATAAGAAAGTCACTGAATCAGTATTTTTAGGTAAAAAAAAGTAATTTTCAGAAATAAAAAGGGTTGTAAGATAGAAGAACCTTCTAGAAATGGTACAGTTGTCCTAGATGTAACAAAAATGCTGAAAATAGGATAAGAATGGACAGCTGTACTGTACTATTTTCAGAATTAAAGGATAAGGAATATTCCTAACATATGCCCTCCCTAGGTGTTGATACCCAATTTTTCCCAAAAAAAAAATATTTTTTAAAATTGCATATATTCCTTCAAAGTCATGGATTAATAGCAATTGGTATTTTTCCATTATTTTCCTACATTTTTCTTAATTTGTCCAGTAGTTATTTCCAATAAATAATTATAAATTACGTCACAAATGATTTCAAAAGCATCTCTTGATTTAATTTATTGTTTATGGCCCTAATTAGACCCAATTATTTCATAATTAGCCAAATTGGCATCTTTTGGTTATGAAATCTGGGTGTGAGCACTGCCCGGGATCCCTTGAGGTCCTTAGGGTACTCTGACACACCCGGATATGAGAAAGGCTATGAAACATTTGAGCACTTGAGGTTCTGGGAATCTGGGCCTGTTTTTCAGGCTCCCTATAGTTTAACTTATTCTTTTCCTTTATCTATTTATGTAATTTACTCATCTGATCTATAATAATTATTTGTAAACAGATATTGGGGATGGCTAGTAAAAAAGAGGAGGACAGATATATATGTTGTCAATATCAAGGGGTAGAAACCATGCCTTAGGTTTACATTTCCTATATGTGCACTAGAATCCATGTTTAGGACCAATACATTCTAAGCATGTCATGCATTAGATATCATGTTTTAGGTTTACTGCTTCAGCATCTCATTTGACCATATTTATCACTTAGAAATCTTGCTTCTAGGCTAAATAATAGCATCAATATAAAAATGTTGCTCCTGCACATCCTGAAATTATGTTGTAACTTCCTGTGCATTTAGAAATCATGCTTTAGGAATTCTGCAACCATTCTGCATCTCTATGTGCATAGTAGATACCATGCTTTAGGATCTCGCCCAGTCANATTTTAGGTAAAACAACTTCTGAACTATTTTTTAACAATTCTGATAATTATTATGCACGGCAAGCCTTCGATAATTAATCTCTTTAAAAACTGGAAGACTGTTGCTTTGTGTTTACTGCTTAATGGTTAACAGGTTTTAAACTCAATAGACAAACTGATTAGGTCCTGTTTCTGTGTTTATAAAATTGAAGTTGCATATCTTCTGTGTTCTGATTTTCACTTATACATCATGTTTTAGGATCCTGCTTAATAATATTGCCCTTATTTGTGTTTGAGACGTGCTGCTTATGTGCATTATCTGTGGAGGTAAATCTGAGACTCTTAACTGCTTTTTCCTGTTTTATCTGTTCAAATCCTATCTGTTCTTGCATGTCTCCTAGTATTTTCTCCTTTCAACCTTAGGGGTCTGTCTAGAACTGCCTATAGGTAGATGTCCTAAATTCCTCCAGGGCCATTAAGAAGGGACGGGTAACAGCACGCATAGAGATCGTTAAACGACACTCGCTTTAATAACCGCTAAGGGGTGGAGAAGGGTAGATATGGATATGATGACTGGTGCGCTAATGCAACGTGTATCCCCTCTTCTGAGGAGTGATTACCGGGCATTGTACCGATGCGATCCTATAGGATAAACAACCTAGGACCCCCTTATCCCTTACTTATGTGTGCTTAGTTCACAACTCTTGCAAAACTTTACTTGTGTGCTTGGACTGTAAATCTTTCAAAACCTTATATATGTGCTTAGACTTTAAATCTTTTAAACTTTAGCACATATGTGTTCTTAGACTGTGAATCTTCTAAAATATCTATTTGTTTACTTATATGTTTTATTTGCTTATGTGCTACCTGTTTTAAAATTCACAAAGTGTGTTTGGGCGGGAACCACAGTTGTGGACTTTAAGGGGTGCCTAACACCTTCCCCTTGGAGTAATTTCAAGCCCTTACCCAATCTCTGGTTATTCAATTAGTGTTATTGTGACCCTTAATAGGTGCCCTAACGCACCTTAAATCGTTAGGTGGCGACTCTTCAATTCCTTTTTCCTTTCCCAAAAGGAAACGAGTTGTCCCAATAATGTTGAATACCCTGACCGATCCGAAAGGGGAGGAAAGAGGGGGGCGCGACACTAGGCAGCATATATATATGCTATACTACATTTTAAAAAAGAGAAGTAGACAGACATGATATAAGGAAAAAACTCTCTGAAAACTTATAGAAACACTGCTCTCAATTACACAGAATTTAAAGAAGAATTCAGTCTGAAATTTACACACACACACACAGTAGTAAAATCCTATTCTGAAGAATACATCACTACTCTAAAAAATATAGAAAAAGACTAAAAATATCAAAAATGGAAGGCAAGAACATTCTGAAAATTGGTTTTCTTTTGGCTATGGTTTTTCTTGGAAAAACTTGGTTTCTTTGTTGATTTCTTTTTCAAAATTCTAGTCTATTCAAGCTGTTACTTGGTATTCCTGCACTGGTTGGTTGTTGTTTTGTTGCTGTGTTAAGCTCACAAATTCTGGTTTTCCGACCTTTATTTGGTCTCTTCTTTTGATGTTCTTTCTTTTTTCTATCCCAAGGTATGTAACGTTTCTCTTGCATTAAATAGAATTTCCGGATGAAATCTTGCTTAAATGTTAGTGTTCATATAGGTTTTAGTTCTGAATTTCAGTTTTATGTGTTATTGTGTTATGTATGCTATCAAATGACATTTTGTATCTATGCTTTGGTTTCTCCTTCCTTCTAACTCCAACTCTATTTGAGTGTGTCGTATGTTTCAATTCATAATGTTTCCTCCATGATCTTCATATCTTTTTTCTATTTTTTTTTGTGTGTTTATTGAGGGAGAATCATGGATATAAATCTGACCACCAGTTGGTTAGATTTATTCTAAAAGATGCATATAGTCAGCTGCATAATGCAAGAAGGGGTGCCTGAATCCTGTGATCGAAAGAGACATCCGATGAAACTAAATCAGAGTTGTATTAGCTCTGTTAGTTGTACCTTAGGTGGATATTTTTATTGTGTTTGAATGGATGTAATATAAAATCTGATCAATTATGTAATAGTCTATTCAATCATTAGCATCTTGTAAAAACAATGTCTATTGGAATTATGTTCTCCCACCCTTGTAACATCTGGGATCTGAGTAGGATAGTTTGTGTCTATGGGCCTAATTCCTATTCAGCAGGACTTATAAGTTGAAAAACATACAAAATTGGTCATGTTGACTCTTTAAGATCAGGTATGGGAAAATTGGGCCATACTGATAGGCGGTCCGCTTGGGGTTGCCTGAGCGGGTCTGGGTCTTGAGCCATCGAGCCTGGGGGCGAAACCCATGTGGCTCCATATTCTATTTAACCTTGACATTAATATAACTTTAAAAAATCTCATTAACCTTGCTATGATTTGTTGTTCTGTGATGTTTTCTTGCATAAATTAAACTAGATAACACCCATATTCCTTTAGGCCACGGCCTTTCTTACCTTACTAGATTTATGTGGGGTTCGGTACATATTTTTATAGATACATTTATTATGTTAACTAAAAAGATAAATGTTCAAACTTGTTGATAAATTTTCTTATTGTCATTTAGAACTATAATTCGAAATATGTTAAATTGAATCATGTTTTCATTTTGTACACTTTGATTCCTTGATGTAGTATTTTTAGTTGGACTATTTACCTTTTTCTTCACAATAGCCGAAAATAGGGCTGGCCCAACATGATAAGTATGAAACTGGGGCAGATTTCACTATGGCCTTAAAATCCTCATCTTTGGGCTTACATATTAGTTGATAAATAACCACAAAAAGTCCAACATCTTCTAGTCCAAAATACCTCTTTCACTCTTAAGATTAACATTTAAGAAAAGACAAAGAATTCATGAAAATAATAGTTTGCTTTAGATATGTAATTAAATCATCATGATCATAGTCATGATTACGTAATCTCCATTTGGGTTTGCATCTTATGCGACCCGACCATAACTTCAAGCACTAATTAAAATAAACATGTTATAAATTGCGGGTGCATTTCATGTGGCACGGTTTGCAACGTGTCCAAAACAACAAGTGTACGCCATCGTGACTTATTTCAGAATAATTTCATAAATATTAAAAGCGGTTCAAAAGGTTTAAAATGCACAATAGGTTTAAGACATGTAATTAATTAGATAATTAGGACAATTATTAATAGTTAAGCGACCGTGCTAGAACCACGGAATTCAGGAGTGCCTAACACCTTCTCCCGGGTTAACAGAATTTCTTACACGGATTTTTGGTTCACAAACTTTTAAAACAGAGTCAAAACTTCCTCGATTTGGGATTTATAATAAACCGGTGACTTGGGACACCATAAATATTCCAAGTGGCGACTCAGAAATTAAATACATAATCCCAAAATCGATTTATGTCACTTAAATTGAAAAAACTCCCTTATCCCACCCCTATCGGGAAAAAGGAGATGTGACAGCGTACGCAAATCGAGGTAAATAAAATTAATCTTTTTAAGGCTAATGAGCCCAGAATGGTGTCTTAATTCATAATATGGCACTTTGGATCATCACAATCTCCACCTCTAAAACAAACGTTGGTCCTCGAACGGACATAGAAAAGTACCTGAACTGGCGAACAAGTGGGGATATTTACTCTGGATGTCCGACTCGGACTCCCAAGTAGCTGCCTCAACAGGCTGAACTTTCCACTGCACTCGAACTAAAGGGTAACACTTTGACCTCAACTGACGAACTTGCCGGTCTAGAATGGCTACCGGTTCTTCCTCATAAGTCAAATCCTTGTCCAATTGGACAGGGATAAAATATAACACGTGGGACCAGTCACCATGATATTTCTGAATCATAGACACATGGAATACCGGATGAACTGAGGATAACCCTGGAGGCAACGCAAGTCTATAAGTTACCTCCCCCACTCTCTCGAGAATCTCAAATGGTCTGATATACCTAGGGCTCAACTTGCCCTTCTTCCTAAACCTTATAACACCCTTCATGGGCGATACCCGAAGTATTACTCTCTCTCTCCAACCATGAATGTCACATCACGAACCTTACGGTCGACATAACTCTTTTTCCTGGGCTGAGCTATATGAAGTCGATCCTGTATAATCTTGGCCTTGTCCAAGGCCTCCTGAACTAAGTCTTACCCAATAACCGAGCTTCTCCCAGCTCAAACCATCCAACTGGCGATCTGCACCGTCCACCATATAATACCTCATTGGGAGCCATCTAAATGCTCTACTGGTAGCTATTATTGTAAGCAAACTCCACTAACGGCAAGAATTGATCCCAAGAACCTATGAAGTCAATAACACAGGCGCGGAGCATATCCTCCAAAATCTGAATAGTACGCTCGGACTGCCCGTCCGTCTGAGGATGGAATGCTATGCTCAACTCAACTCGTGTACCCAACTCACGCTGAACTACCCTCCAAAAGTGCGAGGTAAACTGCGTACCTCGATCAGAAATGATAGACACGGGCACACCATGAAGATGAATGATCTATAGAATATATAATTCACTAACCGCTCCGAGATATAAGTACTTGCCACTGGAATGAAATGTGATAATTTAATCAGCCTATCCACAATAACCCAAACGGCGTCGAACTTCCTCTGAGTCCGTGGGAGCCCAACAACGAAGTCCATGTTGATACGCTCCCACTTCCACTCAGGAATATCTATCTGCTGAATTAAACCACCGGGTCTCTGATGCTCATACTTTACCTGTTGACAATTCAAGCAACGAGCCACATAAGCAACAATATCCTCCTTCATCCTTCGCCACCAATAATGTTGTCATAGGTCCTAGTACATCCTGGCAGCACCCGGGTGAATAGAATACTTAGAAATGTGAACCTCCTCAAGGATCAACTCACGAGGCCCATCAACATTAGGCACACACACTCAACCCTGCATCCTCAAAACACCGTCATCTCCAACTTTAACCTGCTTGGCACCACCGTGCCGAACTGTGTCCCTAAGGACCATCAAATGCGGGTCATCATCCTGCCGATCTCTGATACGCTCAAATAAAGAAGACCGAGCGACTGTACAAGCTAAAACACGGCTGGGAAAAATATCCAACCTCACGAACTGATTGGCCATAGTCTGAATACCTAAAGCTAACGGTCTTTCACCGACCAGAATGAATGCAAGGCTGCCCATACTCACTGCCTTCCTACTCACTGCATCGGCCACCACATTGGCCTTCCCCGGATGATAAAATATAGTGACGTCATAGTCTTTCATAACTCTAACCATCTCCTCTGTCTCAAATTAAGATCCTTTCTGGAACAAGTACTGAAGGATAGGATGATCCGTGAAAACCTCACACGACACACCATAAAGATAGTGCCTCCAAATCTTCAATGCGTGAACAATGGTGCCAACTATAAGTCATGGACAAGATAATTCTTCTCATGGGCTTTCAACTTCCGAGACGCATATGCAATCACCCCGGCCTCCTGCATCAATACCGCTCCAAGCCCAACACGGGAGGCATCACAATATACCGTGAAAGATCCCGAACCTGATGGTAACACCAACACCGGTGCTGAAGTCAAGGCTGTCTTGAGCTTCTGAAAGATCGCCTCACACTCGTCCGACCATTTGAATGGGGAACCTTTCTGAGTCAATTTAGTCATTGGGGATGCTATAGATAAAAACCCATCCACAAAACGACGGTAGTAACCGCCAAACCCAAGAAGCTCCTGATTTCCGTGGCTGAAGTGGGTCTAGGCCAGTTCTTGACTTCCTCTATATTCTTAAGATCTACCTGAATACCTTCTGCTGATACGATGTGACCCAAGAAAGCTATTGAATCCAACCAGAACTCGCACTTTGAAAATTTTGCATACAGTTGAATATCCCTCAAAGTCTGGAGCGCTACTCAGGGGTGCTGCTCATGCTGCTCCCGACTGCGGGACTATATTAGGATATCATCAATGAACACAATTACGAAGGAATCCATATAAGGCTTGAAAACCTGATTCATCAAGTCCATAAAGGTTGCTGGGGAATTAGTCAAGCCAAAAGACATCACCAGGAATTCATAGTGCCCATACCTCGTCCGAAAGGCTGTCTTAGGAACATCGGATGCCCTAATCTTCAACTGATGGTAGCCCGATCTCAAATCAATTTTCGAAAACACCCTGGCACCCTGAAGCTGATCAAATAAATCATCAATTCTCGGCAATGGATATTTATTCTTGACAGTGACTTTATACAACTGTCGGTAATCTATACACATCCTCAGTGATCCATCCTTCTTCTTCACGAACAAAATTGGTGCACCCAGGGCGAGGCACTAGGTCTAATGAAGCCCTTATCAAGCAAGTCTTGCAACTGATCTTTCAGTTCTTTCAATTCTAGTAGGTCCATTCGGTATGGAGGAATAGTAATGGGATGAGTGCCTGGAGACACATCAATGAAAAAATCAATATCCCTGCCGGGTGGCATCCCGGCAGGTCTGTAGGAAATACCCCGGGAAACTCACGAACAACAGGTACCGACTCTATAGAAGAAACCTCAGCACTAGAATCACGAATATGAGCCAAATAATCCAAACACCCCTTCTCAACCATGCGACGAGCCTTGGCATAAGAAATCACTCTGTTGGAAGAATGACCAGGAGTCCCTTTCCACTCCAATCGAGGCAACCCCGGCAAAGCTAATGTAACTGTCTTGGCGTGACAGTCCAAGATGGCATAATAAGGCGATAGCCAATCCATGCCCAATATGACGTCAAAAATCGACCATGTCAAGAAGGAAAAGGTCCACACTAGTTTCAAGACCCTCAATAACGACTACACACGAACAATACACATGATCTACTACAATAGCATCCCCCACGGGTGTAGACACATAAACAGGGACACTCAAGGAATCGCGGGGCATAACCAAATACGAGGCAAAATAAGATGATACATAAGAATATGTAGACCCCGAATGAAACAGAACTGAAGCATATATATTGAAAACAGAAATGGTACCTGTGATAATAGCATCGGAGGACTCCGCCTCCGGTCTGGCTGGAAATGCATACAATCGGGGCTGGGCTCCACCACCCTCAACCACAGGACCCCTGATAAGCAGACTTCCACCTCTAGCGGGTTGTCCTCCACCTCTAAGAATTTGGCCCCTACCTCTGGCTACCTGACCCCTACCCCTGGCTGGTTGGGTAGGTGGTGCGGCAGTTGGTGCTGGAACTATAGCACGGGAACCCTGATACTGAGAATTATCTGACGCGCGAGGGCAATATCTAGCAATGTTCCTCGGGTCACCACAAGTATAACAAGACCTCGGCTACTGAGATTGATGGACAGCAAACTGACCATGTCGACCTAGATAACCCCCATGAAAGCCCTGGAGAGGATATGCACTGATAATGGCTGGCTGATCGGGATAAGGCAAATAAGAACCACGACCACCTGGGGCACCGTGGGTCGTCTGAAGTGCTGAATGGAATGTCCTAGAAGAATGACCTCTGTTAAAAGTAACCCTGCCTCCAGATGAGGCACCACTGAATCCACCGGAATGGCGAGGTCTCTTGTTTGACCCCTAACCTCCCAATCCGAGAACCATCTCGACTCTCCTGGCCACATTGGCCGCATCCTAAAAGGAAATCTCACTCCCTGTCTCCTTAGCCATCTGCAATTTGATCGGCTTAGCAAGGTCCTCAATATCTCCTGACCCTTTCTCTCTCTCTCTCTGTGGGTAACAAAAGAATAGCATGTCGGGAAAAATCCATGACGCGAGTCTCATACTGGGTGACAATCATGTTGCCCTGCTGAAGTCGCTCAAACTAACGACGGTGCTCCTCTCTAGTAGTGATAGGCAGAAACTTCTCCAAAAAGAGATGTGAAAACTGATCCCAAGTCAAAGCAGGTGACCCAGATGATCTAGTCAACAAATAATCCCTCCACCATCTCTTGGCAGAACCAGTCATCTGAAAAGCGGAAAAGTCGACCCCATTGGTCTCCAAGATACCCATGTTCTGAAGAACCTCATGACAGCTATCAAGATATTTCTGAGGATCCTCTGAAGTGGCACCACTGAAATGAACAGGGAAAAGCTTGATGAACCTATTCAATCTCCACAAAGAATCGAAGGACATAACTGCCCCATCAACAAGCACTGCTGCAGCAACTTGATGAACTAACCCAACTCGATTGGCTGCTGGGGTCTGAGTCTGAGGAGTAATCTGCTCAGGAGTGTGAGTAGAAGGAGTCTGGACCTCTCATCCAGTCTGAGACACGGTAGCTGCCACGGGGAGAGAGCCAGTCTGGGCTACACTCTCCATAAGGCCCACTAATCGAACCAAAGCATCCTGAAGCACCGGGGTAGCAATAAACCCCTCTAGGACCTGAGCTAGTCCCGTTGGAACGGTCTGAGTTAGAGCCCCCTCATCAATCTCTATCTGGTGATCTACAGCTGGGGCTGCTTCCAGAGCAATGGGCTGAGTCCTGCCCCTACCTCGGACTCTGGCATGGCCTCGGCCTCTGCCCCTATAGGAGCTGCTGCTACTAGAGGACCTGATTGTTGGTCAGCGGAAGAAGAAGCACGTGTTCTCGCCATTTGCGAGAGAATAGAAGAGTTCAATCAGTAATTGAGATAACAAGAATCGCACGACAGAGTAGAAACAAAATTAGTTTGTTTCTAACTTTATAGCCTCTGAGATATAAGTACAGACGTCTCTGTACCGATCTCTCAGACTCTACTAAGCTTATTCGTGAATTGTGAGACCTAGGCAACGTAGTGCTCTGATACCAACTTGTCACGACCCAAATTCCCAACCCTCGGGATCGTGATGGAGCCTAACACCATACTTTCTAGACAAGCCAATATTAGAGGGATTCAACATTTTAAACAATTAAAAACATAACGCGAGGTCTAATATTATCCAATAAACGAATCCAGAATAATTGTGAAATAATACAACGAAACTTGGAACTAATGCTCATATCTAGCTACCCAGGATTTTGAGAGTCACAATTCACGAACTACTAAAGAATACTACAAGTAATTGTCTTAAATAATAGCGTATAACTGTTTTGAATTAAATAAAATAGTAACTAAATAATGCGGAGAAGACTCCAGGAATCTGCGGATGCCAGCAGATCTACCTCGTGTCTCCGTGTGAATAATCAGCTACTACTCGAAATCAACTCTGACCGGAACCTGGATCTGCACAAGAAGTGTAGAGTGCAGTATCAGTACAACCGACCCCATGTACTAGTGAGTGCCGAACCTAACCTCGGCGAAGTAGTGACGAGGCTAGGACAAGACACCACATAACAACCAGGACATATAAAATCATGCTAGTAGAAATGACAGCAAATAAAGGGTTAAAACCACAATTAATGGGAAGAGGTCATACTGTAGGAAATCTTACATAAGGATTGGGATAACGAAAAGACATAAACAAATAATAGTAAAAAAACAAAATCGAGCAATTCAAATAGAAAGGAAATTTGCACGGCATCACCCTTCGTGCTTTTACTCTCACCTTCACAAAATAATAAATAGAATGTACGGCATCACCCTTCGTGCTTTTAATCTCACCCTCACCATATAATGAATAAGAATGCACGGCATCACCCTTCGTGCTTTACACTCTCCTTGCAATATAAATAATTCATGCACGGCATAACCCTTCGTGATTTACACTCTTCCTCACAATATAATATAAATGAATCATGCACGGCATCACCCTTCGTGCTTTAAACTCTTCCTCACCAATCACAGAATCATTAACAACATATAAAGAAGAAATTCACAAGAAATCAGTATTTCATCATAGTTTCTATCACCATTTAACACTTCAATCTCAACTCAATATTCACAATATTATTCATCTCGGTGTGACCAGATACTAATCTTCCAACATTTCACTAACAACAATAATCATAGTTGATAGGATTTAGGACAACCAAAATAACAAGAATTAACTTTCACTCGCATGTTATGAACTGACCACAATGTATAGGTACTCGTCACCTCACCTATACATTGTATTTAGAAGCAAATCAAGTAGCAAGTAGTCACACAATACATATTCCCCCAAGCTAAGGTTAGACACAACACTTACCTCGATTCCGCATGCCACTCACTGCTCAAGCACAACTTTTCCTTTAGAATTGGCTTCCAACTCACTCGTATCTAATCATAATTGGTTTAATATCATTAAATATTGCTAAAGGAACTAACTTTAATGCAAGATTATAGTTTTCCTAAGTTTTCCCAACAAAATACAAAAATAGACCCCGGCCAGCTTAGTCCAAACTCGAGGTTTGGACCAAAATCTGTTTACCCATTCTCCCCCAAGCCCGGATATACAATTGGTTTTGGAATCCGACCTCAATTCGAGGTCTAGATCCCCAGATTTCAAAATTCCTAAGTTCTACCCAAGAATCCCTAATTCTACCATGAAAACTCTAGATCCTATGTTGAAATCTTGTAAAAAGTTGCAAGAGATTGAAAGGAATTAGTTTAGGAATCACTTACCTATGATTTGGAGAAATTTGAGTCTTTGGAAAATCGCCTATGGAGGTTTAGCGTTCGAGAGGATTGAAAAATGGGTGAAAATCCCGTCTAATTCTGAACTTAACAGGTTGCAGATGTCGCAATTGCGACTGGAGCTTCGCACTCGCAAATACGAGATGGGTATCGCAATTGCGAACCCTTCGCATTTCGGCTGCCTTCGCATTTGCGACTAAAATGTCGCATTTGCGACTTCTTGGGCCATCGCATTTGTTACCAATATTTTGCATTTGCGAGGATGGCCTTCCTAGGCCTTTTTCGCATTTGCGATCAAAATTCTCGTAATTACCAGGCCTGTCAACTTCGTAATTGCGAAGCCTGATCTCGCAATTGCGAGATCAGAGGCCTGCACCAGACATCATATGCATCAGCGCTGATTCTTTCTAAGTCTAAATACTCCGTAGCCTATCCGAACTCACCCGAGCCCTCGGAGCTCCAAACCAAACAATCACGCAAGTATAAAAATATCATAGGAACTTGATCGTGCAATCAAATCATAAAAATAACACTTAAAACTACGAATTTAACATCAAAACTCATGATTTTCTCAAGAACAATTCAAATTCATTATTTTCTCAACCGGACGTCCGAATCATGTCAAATAAACTCTTATTTCCACCAAATTTTACAGATAGGACTTAAATATCATAAAAAAAACTGTACCAGGCTCCAAAAGTAAAATACGGTCCCGATACCAACGAGTTCAAACATTAATTCATTTCTTTATTTCCTTTAAAATCCAGGATAACAATTTTCTTCAAAAATTGATTTCTAAAGCTAGGGACCTCGGAATTTAATTCCGGGCATAAGCCCAAGTCCCATATTTTACTGCGGACCTCCGGGGACCATCCGAACACAGATCCGGATCCGTTTACTCAAAATATTGACCAAAGTCAACTAAAAATCAAAATCTAACTCTAAAAATTATTATTTCTTATATTTCCACATAAAGGCTTTTCGGAATAAAGCCCGGACTACATACAAATCGAGGTAAATAAAATTCATCTTTTTAAGGCTAATAACCTCAGAATGGTGTCTTAATTCATAAGATGACCCTTTGGGTCATTACAAGTATGTAGACGGAATATCGTCCAGATTCAAGAAATGGGAATCAATCGGACAGAATCGGAGTAGTAGTACTTGTCATGTTTAGACAAGTACTAAGTAATACCATAGAGAATCAACTAGTAGCAAAAATATACAGATATGGTAAGTAAATAGGAAGGGAATCCCATTAGAAGAGGGATTAGGAGCGGGGATTTGGGGTGTGACGGCTAGGGTTAGGGTTCTTCAGAGGGGGGAGAGTAGAGAGGATTTAGGGGCGGTGGGTAGATTAAAATGGATAGGGTTTGGGAGGGTTTAGATAATTAAAGATAGGGGGTGAACGGGAGCCGTTGATCTTAGGATTAAAGGTGAATGGGGCGGGTTGGATAAAATGGGTACTGACCGGGTTTTTTGGGTTAAAGGGGTTATTGTTTTGGGCTAGGGATATTGGGTTAGGTATTTGGGCTAGGTGTTTAGGTATTGGGTTGGGGTTGGTCGGAAATAAGTTTAGAAAAAATAGGCTATTAGTTAAATACCCACTCTTAATTAATAAATAATTCATAAAAATGATAAACAAAATAGTAAAAATATTATTTCTGCATAAAATGATTAAATACAATTATTTAACACTATAAAAATATAAAAGGTTATTTTCTGCATAAATAAAGTAATTATAAGTATATATGGATTATTGTAAAATATGCAATTTTAGCCTTTAAAATGCAAATGTAATTATAATAAATGCCCCAAAAATATTTACACCTAGTATGGATATGAGTGATGAAGTTAGATGATAAAATCATCCTAAAATAATTTGTGATGCAATTAATGATTATTTATATAGTAAAATGTAGGAATAAATTGATTTAAAACCTTTTAAAATTATGAAAAATGCTTGTATGTGTTTATAAATCAAATAATGATGCATATGTACTATTTTGAAAGTATATATGTATATTTAAAAATATGAGGAAAGAATTGGGTATCAACACTTGGTATAGCTTCACATGTGTAGAGCATACTCACGTTTTCTGTTACTATTTAATAGTTCATCTGGACGCCATACATCGACGAGTTGATAGGTGGCCTTCCCGATTATTGCTCGGCCAGCGACTGATTTAAAGCACTTCCGTCCTGCTGATGTGCCTTGATATTGTGGAGCATCATGCCCGGAGCGGGTGCTTCGCCAGTTTGGCCGTCTGCAGCTTGTACTGAGAGGGCCCAAATGGAGCCCACACATTATCAGTGGGATGATCGTTCCAGGGTGTATGACACATATGTGGCATGGCTAGAGGTGCAGACTGGCGAGCTGACCTGATTCCGCCACCTTCACAGAGCCGGACGGATACTATTCATGAGTATATGCTCTGGTACCGTCGTGTTACCCGACTTTTCATCGGGAATCCCATTCATCGAGCTGGCGGTCGATACGTTCCATATGCCGAGCGGCACAAGGCCCTGGTATGTTTTCTGGTATTATTACTTATATAACTGTAACATAGTGTTCTGTAGTTTATATTTTATACGTTGTGCAGGATTTTGGCCTATATCTACTCTACCAGCTGGGACTGCAGATGCAGCAGCATGCCAGCGAGGGAGCGGCCGCTTTGCACGATTATGGCCGGCAGGTAGGGGTGTACACGGACCGGATTGGTTCATTTTTTATCCAAACCAACTATATCGGTTTGGATTGGTTTGATTTTGTCGAGTTTTTCGTGTTTTTCGGGTTTTCATATTTTTTGGTTACATGAATATTATTCGAATCTTAATTAGTTAAAGTTATAAATAAAGTTTTGATAAGTGAATATATGTTTAGTAAATATTGAAAAATTTGACAAACATACGATCAATTAAAATATTTCAATGGGAGAATTTTGTTAGTAACACATGATAGTTATTTTCTTAGTCGTCTATCAATAATTTTCCATCAATGTACGCTTTCAAGGTTAAAACATGAGAGGATCCCAAATTTTTTTATATTTTTTAAAGAAAATTCAATATAAAGTCTTAAAATATATATATATAAATTATATATTTATATATCGGTTTGTTTCGAATTTTTTTTATTCAATACCAAACCAAGTCAAACCAAATCTAGTCGGGTTTTTTAATCGGTTTGGTTTGGTTTTTCGATTTGGTGCGGTTTCCGGTTCGGTTTGAATGCTCCTACCGGCAGGTTGCAGAGCTGGTTGTCAGGGCACTGCAGCGAGCCCGAGAGGATCAGCGGTTAGTACACAACCCTTCTTATGTGGCGCCAGAGCAGTACCAGCGAGATAGGGGTGTCCCACGGGGTAGGGGTGCCCCACGAGGTAGGGGTGCCCCACGAGGAAGGGCTGCCCCACGGGGTCGTGGTGGGCGGTGAGGAGGTAGTCCCTAGCAAGGGGGCGTTGAGGCCCCTATTGATGATGTTGATGTTGATGCTGATCTGCCGAGTGACCACCATGAGTCGAGCGAGTATCCCAACAGCATGCCGTCATACAGCCTTGGGCTGCAGCTCACTCCAAGGACTTCGCAGGTGACCCCGTCAGGTTCATTATTGATCACGGGCACGGACATTACCGTAGAGGATTGGGATGCATACTTCCTATGCCCATCGACCGCTGCTGAGCATTGGCCGACCCGAGATGTGGATAGTGGGCGCCGGCTGAGTTATGGCTCATCATCGAGGGGTGCTGGGGAGCTTTCACAGGCGCATGTATGTTTTATTAGTATTAAATTTAAATTTGTTTTTTCTTTTATCATTTATTTTTCATAACTTTATTAATTTTCTTATTAAGGCTTCATCCTCACCCGTCACAGAGGTCGTTTTATGTGATGCTGACCTGGCTGCGACGGATGATTATATTCATGTCATGACCCAGTTTCCCTCTATTCGGTATCGTGATGGAACCTAGTCTTAGGGACTAGGCAAGCCTAGCAATTACTGAATAACAGCAATAAATAAGGAGAACTAAAAGTCTTGATATAGAATCTCAACAGAATGCACAAACTTTCCCAAAACTGGTAGTACAAGTCATAAGCTCTACGAATCTTCTACAACTTGTAAGTACAACTATTTGGAAGTAGATACAACAGTGTATGAATAATAAATACAAAGAAGGTGACTCTGATGCCTGCGAACGCAGCAGCAGGTTACCTTGAGTCTCCTCTGCAATCATCCACACAGCTACTACAATATATACCCGGATCTGCACACAAAAATGTGCAGAAGTGTAGTATGAGCACATCACAGCGGTGCCCAGTAAGTATCAAGACTAACATCGGTGCAGTAGTGACGAGGACTAGTCAAGACACCACTGGTCTACAAAATAAATAACATGAATATAGAAATGACCGAACGTTACATCTATCTAAGACTTCTCAGGATAATCCACCACAAATGACAATATAAAGCGGAAGGAAATTACATAAATCAATCACGAAATAACACCAAAATAAACAGAAAGATAGACAACAAAACAAGCTGAATCGAAAGGAAACACAATACAATAGAGGACACCGATAACTCAACTCCACGTCGGTTTTTTCACAACGAGCCTTAGCCATTAAAATCCATAACTGGTAGAAATCTTTAAACAACAGTTCATATGAAAAACTTTTGCAAATAAAAATCATTATAGTATGGAAGAGTTTACTTTGAAAATATTTCTCCAAAAGTATATATAAGTATAATTAATATAGAGAATTACGTAAAACATAGTTTCTTTCAAACTACGAAGCCTTCCAAAGAGGCTTTCCCAATAAATGACTTCCAAATATCATTTTAGGCAAAACTAGTGCTTTTCAAATATACCTTCGATGTAAAAGTCATTCAAATATAATCATTTCAAGACCATTGCTTTTTCAACAATACTTTTCAATAAAATCCCTTGATAAAAATCTCCTCAAGATTTATCCACCGGGACTCAGTCCGTTACTCAGAGTTTCCATGCAGTACAGGAGGAGTATCAAATCTTGCCAATAAATGCAGTAAATGGAAAACAAGAACGACGGAAATAATAATGCATAAATACGACACGGAATGTCCCTTCGTGCTAACATAACATAAGATGGCACGGAATGTCCCCTCGTGCTAACACAACATAACATGGCACGGAATGTCCCCTCGTGCTAACATAACATAACATGGCACGGAATCTCCCCTCGTGCTTACATAACATAACATGGCATGGAATGTCCCCTAGTGCTAACATAACATAACATGGAACGGAATTTCCCTCGTGCTAAATAACATAAACATGGCGCGGAATGTTCCCTCGTGCTAAATATCATAAACATGGCACGGAATGTTCCCTCGTGCTAAATAACATAAACATGGCACGGAATGTTCCCTCGTTCTAAATAACATAAACATGGCACGGAATATTCCCTCGTGCTAAATATCATAAACATGGCACGGAATGTTCCCTCGTGCTAAATATCACGAACATGGCATGGCATTATCCTTCGTGCTTTACACTCTTCCTCACCCAAACAGTATCAAGAACAACAGTTTGGCAAGGAAAAATCACCAATATGACCATAAATCACCACATCCCGGCAAGGGAATCAACAATACCAACAATATCATTAACAGCATAACCAGTAATAGAAACCACAACATCCCGGCAAGTGTCACGACCCAAATTTTCCTCCGTTGGGTATCGTGATGGCACCTAGTCTTAAGGACTAGGTAAGCCTAATATTCAGGAATAGCAACAATAATAAATAGAATCTAATACCTTTCTGAAATAAATAATTCTTTACACATTTATATTCCCAAAACCCGGAAGGACAAGTCATAAGCTTTTAAAAATTTACACTAAAACTCCAAAAGAAAAAATACAACTGTCAGAAATAAGTGCAACAGTGCAAACAAAAAAATATAAGATGGTGACTCCGAAACCGCGAATGCCGAAGCAGTTTTACCTTGAGTCTCCACAATAGCAACTGCGCTACTATCAATCACCCCGCCGGCTATGCGAAAACCTGGAATCTGCACAAAAAAGTGCAAAAGAGTAGTATGAGCACACCACAGCGGTGCCCAGTAAGTATCAAGACTAACCTCGGTGAAGTAGTGATGAGGACTAGTCAAGACACCCACTGGTCTAATAAAACTGAATAAGTATCAATATAGAAATTAGGGAAATAATGATATACATAAAGGCTACGCAATATAGCTAACAAGACAGTGAATTCGATAAAGAAGGAAAATAATAAGTATCAACGGAAACCATGAAGTAACACAAAGACTGAATAGATTACAGATAAATCCGGCATGTAAATATACAACACGAGCATGTAATGACTCAACAACCTCATCCATTTCTACGTCAAATTCATAGTCATCTCCACGAGGTTCCGAACCTCGGACAAACCAGCATTTACAGGTCCCAATATTAGAACCCTAACACTTGGCAACTTGCGCCCTCATTCGAGTACTAACTGCACGGACGACTCACGTGCCAATTGGGTCATTCCCACCTGTACGGTAAGCACAACATGAGTATCTATATTTGACAACAACAAGGAGTCCTGAATCCATTAATAGTACTTAACTACGTGTATGCTTGTGCAGGTGGCCTAACCTAATTTCAACAACCAATAGACATAAGGAAAAAAAAGGGGCAACACGTACATTTTCATCTCATAAATTTCCACACGAATGAACTCACACGGTAAGTGTTCCAGTACACAATATCAACAACAAGGAATGCCCCCAGGCCAACACGATTATCACAAACAATCCCTGTCATAGCCCACCTTGTCACGCCACGTGTGCAATATTAAAGAATATGCCCGCCTTGTTTCGCCACACGTGCATAAATATGTTCTCACCTTGTCATGCCACATGCGCAACACTCAATCTCGTATCCTGTCTTATCACACCGCATGTGCAATAACAGTAGTAAACACGGCACGACAGAAACCTCGTGCACATCCCCATCAACAACCGCACGGCAGTAAAGGAAATAAACCTTCAGATAAGTCAATTAGCAGTCAAGTAGGCAATAGGAGTAAATCCAAAAGTAAGAACTTCCACATTTAAGAAAATAAAGATGACACTAGAAATTAGGAAATTCAGTTATGCTAAGGACACTTCATACTCGGCGAATATAAGGATTTAAGATTCCTATTGGATCAACTTGACACATATAGGTCCGAGCATGCGCTCGTCACCTCGCGTACCTACAATCAACATAGAAGACTCAAATCCTAAGGGGTAGTTCCCCCACACAAGGTTAGGCAAGATACTTACCTCAAAGACGACAACCCGGTACTCAAAAATAGACTTCTCGGGTGGGAAGGCCTCCGGACGCCTCAAAATCAATTAAAACAACTTCAAAATACATATAAAACGTATAAGGAACGATTCCAGATAATAAAGTTTCAATCTTTGAAAATTTATAAAAATTGACCCAAAAGTCGACGCCGGGACCCGCACCTCGGAACCCGACAAATTTTACAAATTCCGATACGAGTTCACCTATACTATATTTATCCAATTCCGATAACATTTGGTCATTCAAATCATGAATTTTCATTTTTTAAGTTTTCTTTCAAAACCCACAATTTCCTCACCCCAAAACACAATTTAAATGATAAAAACAAGAACTAATTCATGAAATATATTTAATTCTAGTGAAAGAACACTTACCCATTCGATTTGTGAGAAAATCCCACAAGGAATCACCCAAAACCGAGTTCTAGAAGTCAAAATATGTTTAAAATGGTGAAACCCCCGATTTTGGAAACCTATAATCTGCCCAGGTTTTTAAAGCATCGCGATCGCGTGAAATTGTTTGCTATCACATAGAGGAAAAATATCACAGGTCAAAAATGTTTTACGCGATCGCGGAATAGTTTATGCGATTGCGTATAAAGAGCAGGCTGGCTTTCGCGATCGCGGAGGGATTCCTGTGAACGCGTAGAAGAAAAACTAGTCATTTCAAATTTACACTATGGGATCGCGTATAAGGCCATGCGATCACATAGAAGGGAGGGACAGCAGACATAACAGCTGTAAAGACCAGATTTTTTTCTAAGTTTCAACACCCCGACGCCTATCCAAAACACACCCGAGCCCTCATGGCTCAAAACCATATATCCACACAACCTCTACAAATAAAACAACGAATTAAACCCCAAAATCCTGATATTCTTAAAACTTCTTTAAACTTTAATTTTTTTTCCATTTTTTATCTGAATCACGCCAAACGAGGTCCGTTTATTTCCAAATTTCATAGATAACACATATAAAACATGTTGAACCTGTTCCGGGCTCCGGAACCAAGATACGGGCCCGATACCACAGGCTTCACCTCAAATTTCATTTTCAAAAATCTTTATATTTTTCAGAAAACAATTGTTCTTTAAAAATTCATTTCTCGGACTTGGGACCTCGAAATTTGATTCCGGGCATACGCCCAAGTCCCATATTTTTCTACAGGCCCTCCGGGACCGTCCAATCATGGGTCCGGGTCTGTTTACCAAAAACGTTGACTGAAGTCAACTTTATTCAAATTTTTAATATAAAATTATTATTTTAATCAATTTTTCACATAAAGGCTTCCCGGCTACACGCCCGGATTGCGCACGCAAATCGAGGTGAGATAGAAGGAGGTTTTTACGACCTCGGAACACAGAATTAGCTAGAAATATACGGGTTGACCTTTTGGGTCATCACAATCTCCCCCTTTTAAACAAATGTTCGTCCTCGAACTTGCTAAGATTCACTTTGAACTCATCCAATCATTGATTGCGCATTTCCAACACATACACGCGGGTGATCCCACGTCACCCCAACCTACGTAAGCCTGATGACACCACCACAATCGCAATTTAGCTTTTCTATTACTATCGATAAACCTCATACCTCAATTTTTCACCTTTTACGCATTTCCAAAATACCCGATTCTAAATCCACATCCGACATTAGCCCCAACCAGCTGCATTAACTCATGACTATACCCATAAGGCACGACCACACAATATGGCACATCACACATAGGCTCATAATAACACTTGGGTCGCAATGGTTGCCCCAAATCAACTCAGCATTGGCAATTAGCCTCATATCCAAAAGAACTATATTCCCAACCTCCATCACACTTATAATAAAGCAAGAAACACGAAGACTTCATAACCTTGACACCCAAATCACCAAGCCTCAACTAACACCACCGGGCACACACCCCGCAAGATAAAACTCAAGGAGCACAAAACGAAAATGACTGAATATGAAAGGAGAAACACATAAGGAAACTATCAAACAAGTCTGATAGGCACGACTCTCTATCAATGCTAACTTACACAACAACATAACAAGTAAGGAACTAAAGCACATGAATAAATCACAAGGATACCATCCTGATACAATTCCACTGCGGTACTCAGCCCGGTCCAAACATATCGGAACACAAATATCACGAGGACCTCGCCCTCAAATCTGAATCACATATCGAAAATATATCATGCCAATTGAAATTCCTCCACTAATTCATCTCAGCTGATAAAAATCATAATGCTAGCTGATCTCACATCTTAATGGAGTATCAAAATCACAACTTGTAAACAAAAATACGCAGGAATCACATCAAACTTACCGTACTGGACAACAGGAATTTACTACTGGTCTCATATCTCTCAATACTGAATAGAGACAAACAATAGACATGGGCTACTACTCACAGAATCTCCCAACAGGAGCAAACACAAAAGTAGAGTGCAAAGCATGAAACTTACTCATAAACAAAACAACAGTGAGGGAACTCGTCCCCACCAGCAGAGCTATAATAAAATAAAAATGGTGCCCCTCTGTAACAAAACAAAACATACATGTACTATAACATCTGACACAACGGCCTCCAGCCTACTATACGAAACACATCAACGGGCCGGGCCTCCCTCTCTTGGGCGCCCTCTACTAGCTTGAGTGCCATGCTACACATCTGCCCGGAGCCTGGGACAATCTCTCATCTTGTGGTTGATATCTCCACACTCAAAACAACCTCTCTGCTGACGTGGCTATGGAAATTGCGTGACCCGAGTACTCTGAGACCCATGAGTACCTGAAACCCCATGCGAAGCCGGCAATGAAAACTGAATTGGCTGACCCATAAAACCTCTACCATGTCGTACCCTGCCTCCATAATAAGGACCAGTAAATCTCTCCGGCCCACGAGGCCTCCTCACCTCTCTGCCCTCTCTCTCTCCTGACCTCGTCTGACATCTCTATCATAGTCCCGCATGTCGTCTCTCTCACGATCCAGCATGCCCTCAACTCTGCGAGCAATCCCTACCACCTGCTGAAATGAAATATCCGACTCTAACTCCCGAGCCATGCTAAACTGAATATCACGCCTGAGGCCCTCGATGAATCTGCGAACACGCTCTCTAACTGTAGCAACCAAAGTAGGTGCATGCCTGGCCAAATCACTGAACCTGACGGCATACTCTGATACTGACATAGTGCCCTGGCACAGCCGCTCAAACTCTGCACGCCATGTATCTCGGAGGGACGGAGGTACAAACTCACTCAAGAACATCTCTGAAAACTGACTCCATGTAAGTGAAGCTGACTCGGCCGGGCTACCCAACTCATATGCCCGCCACCACTGATAAGTCGCTCCCCTGAGCTGGAACGTACGAAGCAACCCTGCTCGTCTCCACAATACCCATAGTACGAAGAATGAGGTGACACTCCTCCAGGAAACCTTGGGCATCATCTGTCGCCAATCCACTGAAGGTAGGAGGGTGGTACTTCTTGTACCTCTCGAGTCTAAGTTATTCTTCCTCAGATGTTGCTTCCCTAACCACGGGCGGAACTGGGATCCCAGGGTGTGCTTCCATGACACCTGGAACCTGACCAACCTGATCTCGCTGCTCCGTAGTATGGGCGACGGGAGTCTGAGCTCCTCCCCCGCCCTGTGAAGTGGCTGGTGCACCCGAAATCCATCCCGCCTGAGTTAAGGTACCAATCACATCCCAGAACTGTGCAAGGGTCTCCTGAAGTCCGTGTGTAACAACAGGCGCCTCCGGTCCCCCAACTGGAACTGTCGGCGGCTCCTCAACGGCTGCTATGGCAGCTGCTCTAGCTGCGGCACGTGTCCCTCGTCGACCTCTGCCTCTTCCTCTTCCCCTTTCGGCATCTGCTCCAGGGGTAACATCCTCAAAATCTACAGCTCGCGTCCTCACCATCTGTGAGAGAATGGAATGATAAATTTCAAACTTCAAGATCAATGAACTCGCATGATAGGAAGGAAGTGAAGTTATCCTAATAGTTTTGTAGCCTCTCGAAGATAAATACAGACGTCTCTGTACCGATCCGCAAGACTCTACTAAACTCGCTTATGACTCGTAGCACCTATGAACCTAGGGCTCAGATACCACACGACCCAAATTTCTCTCTGTTGGGTATCGTGATGGCACCTAGTCTTAAGGACTAGGTAAGCCTAATATTCAGGAATAACAACAATAATAAATAGAATCTAATACCTTTCTGAAAAAAATAATTCTTTACACATTTATATTCGCAAAACCCGGAGGTACAGGTCATAAGCTTTTAAGAATTTACACTAAAACTCCACAAAAAAAAAATACTGTTGTTCAAAAATAAGTGCAATAGTGCAAGCAAAAAAATATAAGATGGTGACTCTGAAACCGCGAACGCCGAAGCAGTTTTACCTTGAGTCTCCATAACATCAACCGCGCTACTATCAATCACTCGGTCGGCTATGCGAAAACCTGGAATCTGCACAAAAATGTAAAGAAGAGTAGTATGAGCACACCACAGCTGTGCCCAGTAAGTATCAAGACTAACCTCGGTGAAGTAGTGACGAGGACTAGTCAAGACACCCACTGGTCTAATAAAACTGAATAAGTATCAATATAGAAATCAGGGAAATAATGATATACATAAAGGCTACGCAATATAGCTAACAAGACAGTGAATTCGATAAATAAGGAAAACAATAAGTATCAGCGAAAACCATGAAGTAACACAAAGACTGAATAGATCACAGACAAATTCGGCATGTAAATATACATCACGAGCATGTAATGACTCAACAACTTCATCCATTTCTACATCAAATTCATAGTCATCTCCACGAGGTTCCAAACCTCGGACAAATCAGCATTCACGTATCCCAATATCCGAACCCTAACACTTGGCAACTTGTGCCCTCATTCGAGTACTAACTGCACGGACGACTCACGTGCCATTTGGGTCATTCCCACCCATACGGTAAGCACAACAAGAGTATCTATATTTGACAACAACAAGGAGTCCTGAATCCATTAATAGTACTTAACTACGTGTATGCTTGTGCATGTGTCCTAACCTGATTTCAACAACCAGTGGACATAAGGAAAACAAAGGGGCAACACGTACATTTTAATCTCATAAATTTCCATACGAATGAACTCACACGGTAAGTGTTCCGGTACACAATATCAACAACAAGGAATGCCCCCAGGCCAACACAATTATCACAAAAAATCCCTGCCATAACCCACCTTGTCACGCCACGTGTGCAATATTAAAGTATATGCCCGCCTTGTTTCGCCACACGTGCATAAACATGTTCCCACCTTGTCACTCCACATGCGCAACACTCAATCACGTATCCCGCCTTATCACGATGCATGTGCAATATCAGTAGTAAACACGGCACAGCAGAAACCTCGTGCAAATCCCCATATCAACAACCGCACGACAGAAACCTCGTGCATCACCACAACCAGTACAACAAAAACAACAACACAGGCAACAGTTCAGAATACAATTAATACATCAACTCAATAACCTTCGATCACAAGATAGGCAAAACTAGTTCACGAGAAATAAACATAATAAGGAGAGTTAGGCATATTAAGAAATCACTCCACAAGGAAGGAAAATAGCATGTAACAGCCGCACCTAATTACACAGGCGAACAACAAGAAATCATAACAAATCCGATAACTCCATATAAGGCAAGTCACGAAAGTATAGAATATCTAAACTTCCTTTAAGGTTGAGCAATTACGAGAATATTCAACAATTTCCACTTAAGGACAAGCATTAGAGAATAATCATAACTTCATTTAAGACCAAAACAATTATACTTTGAGATGAAGATAATTGCAAATTTGAGATACGCA